>VZDJ01000076.1:5955123-6224493 GCA_008694505.1 Cyanoderma ruficeps | reverse complement strand
GTCTATCTATCTGTCTATCTATCTATCAGTTGTTCTTTATGCATGATTCTCACTGTGTCAAAACTGTATATACAGCTATGCCCGAGAATACAGGTATTGGTAACTCCAAAAAACACAGACACCTTTGTTGAATAGGACCAAGTGATCTTGAATTTGATCTCTGGTGATACCTTAATCCACCAAATCATCACAGTTCACTTCATTGCACGCTGGGGTTCTCCATCTAGATAAGTTTTCTGCCTGAAATTTGACTCCGTTCCTAGCAAGTTTTAGAAGAATGGATTTATATTTTCAGGCTGGTTTACTCATTCTCATGAACATTTGATGACACAATTTACCTCCTGATCTCCTGAAGTAATATTTAGCATCCAACTAACACCACCCATCCAATGGAAATGGTAAATAAATCAAGGCATAGACACACAAACACACTTATAAAATCTCTGTTATTAAAATCTTTGTTATAAGAACAGTGCTAGCCTGCAGCTACGGTATATTTTCATGGTACATGAAGACCCTTAACTTACACTTAGATCTCCAAAGAATAAACCAAGAATTAATTCCTACAAACACCTGGGAAATTCTAATGAAGGAATTATTTCAGTGACTTCAGAAGATCTGTCCTGAGCTGCACCAGCTCACTGCAGTTAATTATGGCTGTGAAACTGCTGAATAAAAGGCTCCAGAGAAAAACGTCCCAGCACATTCCTCAACTATTTCAAAAGTAGCACTGTAAACCAGCAGGGCCATTACCTACACTGGGTTTTAGGCTGAGCAGATCTTTAGCTTTGTGTTGGTTTATTAACGCAGGGAATAACTGGGGTGTGACTGCTCTGTGTATTTACTACACTAGTAGGAAAAGCATCTTATATTGCTGCAGGTAATGTTGCTCTGTAGCTAGGCTTCCTAATAACCAGTTTTCCTTTGCAAAGATATGTGAGTGCTAGAAACAATGATAATACCTGCAGGATCATCTTTTGTTATTTTTCTTTCATAGCACAGCAAACTGGAGCATATGAATGTATACAAGAGGCAATAAAAATGGGGAGCAGAATATAGGAGGCTCTTATGAATCAAATTAATAAATTAATGCTTACATGAATAAACCTCTGCCTACATTGTTATGCTGATGTCTGCAGATTTTTTGGTTCATGTACAATGCCACCAGGTTACTCACTGGTTCCCACACTAGGGTATCACCCCCACCAACACAAGGCAGCTCCAGAGCACAGACACAAACACAGTTTGTTTTGAACTCCTTTCCTGACATTCTCTCATCACCACAGCACCCACCTGTAACACGTCATGATTGGAGCCACCTCCAAAACATCTCAGCAACAAATGTAAAATTCAGTTTTGTGTTGGTGCCAGGGAGAGAAGGCTACGGGGTGGGTGGGTGAGGTGTCTCTTTGGGAGATCCATGGTTTTCAAATCCTGTATGCATGGAAGTCAGGATATGGCAGTGGGGATAAGCAAGGCAAACAAGTGGTGGTTACAAGAGAGGCAGGGAGACACCAGGAGATTGGGGAGCTGTTGGGAGAGGAAGGCTGGGAGGAGTGAGTGGGATTTTTGAGGGGGCTACAGAAGGGTTTGGAAATGAGTCTTTCTGAATCCTCTCTTCCTTTCCTGCTGTCCCAGGCATGGGACATTTCATGTCATCATAGTCCAACCCCCAGCCCAGCACCAGCATCCTCTGCAGTGAGGCTGTGGAAGGACACAGCCAGGAGGGGACAAAACCCCAGAGATTTCTGTTTCTGCTATCAGGAAGAATGGAGAAAAGTATGAAGGCAGCACTGGAAGAACAATTGAGAGCTTCCTTCTTCTTTCTCCTCCCCTGGGAGAGGGCTGGGGGATCTGGGAACAGTGCAGAGCTCGTCTCATCCTTCCCCATGACCTCCCCATTTCTGGTAGCCCTGGAGGAGGAGAGGTGTCCCCTGCAGCTGGCAGACCTGGCTCCAGCCTCCTCTGCTCAAGCCTGGGACAAGTTCTCTTCCTGGGTCCATCTCAAAATATTATATTTAGAATTACATAACCAAATCCATGTCTAATTTAGCCTAACCTCATCAATGATTAAACAATAAGACTTATTATTGCTCTTCTATCTAAGCCAGGAGGCATCACAATGAAATAGCGTATCTGGAAGAAACACAAGCAGTTGAGCAGTTGCAGACAGAGATCCAGAGGAGGGATGAAAGCCAAACCAGGGTGTTTAATGAGTTCCTGGGTTACCACTTCAAAGAGTTTCATTCTTCTAGGCCTCCCTGTCCCTCAGCATCTTGCAGACAAGGCCCCTGTTACCAGTTCCCAAATGCTGGTTGTGAGCGTGAAGTACAAATGGGTGCAAGCGTTGGATCAGAGAAGGTGAAAGGGGCTGGAGCCTTCCCGTCTGCAGGTAACAGCCACCCCACCACTCTGAACTCTGATGGTTTGGGACCTGGGCAGCAGAGAGCTGGCCCTTCCTCTGGCACACCTCAGCTGTGACCCAGCAAAGAGAGGAGGATTCAGTTTTCAGGAGCCGCCAGAGCACACCGACATCGCTCCTTACCGGAGCTGCTTTGATGTAAGAGAATCTTCAGTGATAAGGAATTACCAGTGAAAACACTTCACCTGTGGAGAATGCCTTCCCCCTTTTTCTGCCAGATTTTCATGGCATTCTGTATCTCTTGTCTTTTCTCTCAGGCATTCTGGAGAGTTGGTCATTTAAGGACAAGAAAGAAAAATTAGTAATGTGCTACTCTGGCAAGGCTCTGAAGCTTGCCTTCATTTAAAACTTGCCAATAGCTCAACCAAATACAAGACAGTTTTCATTAAAATATTGCCAAAACACAATTCATTCTTTTAGAATATCGTATCTATGTTAAAAAGAAAATTGATGCAGAATTGTTAGTCAAATCTTTACGTCTCAAACATAGAACTAATAAGTCTTTTTCAAATTTTCTAGAAAACTGGAGAAGGCTGATTTAAAATTCCTGGACCAAAATCCCTCTTCAAACCTGTTTTTCTGTGTAGCATTTGAAGCACAGGCTGTCATCACTGGCTATCATTAGATGCAGCCATTGTACAAATAATACAAGTATTATTTGTATAGTTGGCATCAACAAAACCTGAACCTTTTCCTCTAGCTCACAACTAATCCTTGTATAGCCACTGCAGAACGTAGGGCTGCTCCCTTACACATCTGGTTTGTTTTGGTTCAGTTTCATCCTATTATTTCCCACAATCACATGGTATAATTATCTGATCTATAATTTACGCTGCTATTCAGAGCAGTATAAATAGTTTACTTTATTGCTGCAGGAGCACAGCATGTCCAGATAACATCAATATTTTATTTATCTCTGTTTCTGTCTGTGTTTGGTTATCTAGGTGCTTATTAAATACAGAATTATTATAATAGCTGAGAATAAATAGCACATGAAAAGAAGCAAAAATAAGACTGGAAACAAAATGTGTCTTAATAGTGGCTGCTCTTTCAGTCCCTCTCCTGTCCACCAAGTATCTAAAAAAAAAAAAGAGCATTTTCAGGGAATTTGCAAAGAGCTAAACCCACCTCCATGGGTGGGGATGGATAATTCTTATTGGTGGTGTCTCTCACATTTCCAGAAACTGTAATGACTTTGTCTTAGCTGGCAGGTCTGAATTGAACCACTTCCATTTTCAGGGTTCTTAAAAGCAAATGAAAGGCTTCAGGGTGTTGTTTTTAATCACCAATTTGAATTTCATCATCTTGACAGTGATACAAAGTGACACTCAAAATTCAAGCAAGAATTGAGTTGAATGGAACTTCATACAAATAGACTTGTTTACAAGAAGTGAAACAACTTCCTAATTTATTAAAAAGTGACTCGGGTAATTAAACAAAAATTGGCAAATTCTGTGTTTGTTCAATTTTATCTTAATACAGCAAGAACGTTAACAGCCTCAGTCTTCTGACACATTACACAGTGATGGTGGCTTCTGGAGCATTTAGCTTTTAATGTGGATTTCAAGTTAAGTGGGCTAAATGCATGCGGAAAGCAGCAGAAAATTTCACAAAGTTTATGAGCCTGATCCTGCATCACTAGTGCATCATGAGCTTCAGTAGATCCAATCCCATGTGCTAATCCATTTTATGAATTGTTCAATCAAATTTACTTTGGATATATAAATGGAAAAAAGAAACATTACTCCCTGAGAGGGAGAAGGAAGGCATAACCAGCACCAACAACTTTCTATTCAGTGGTTTGGTTGTTGTCTCATCAACACAAAAAATTAAAGTATGTGAATAACAATGCAGGCACATAAACATATGATTACGTTACAACCATATACCCTTGCTCAAAAATCACTAACCTTTTCCCTTTTGCACATAGAAATGTTTTCTGAAACCTAATGATACTCCTGTAGAAATAGCAATGGGGGATTTCAACAAAACGCTTTTCCTGCAGCTGCTCACATTTTGTCAAGTTTTAAGAGAGAATCTGCAGGGGGTTTTCACTGTTGCAGATAATGAGGAAGTAAGGGAGGAAAAGGTTCAGAGCCAACATTGTAAGGACAAACTGGAAGGACAAATACCAAACATTTTGGAGTCACTTGCTCAGCCTTGGAGTTGGTTGAAATTCTGAGCAATAAACTTATTTCCAAAAAATCTAAATAGCTGGTAAAGAAATGCAAAAAAAAAAAAAAATCAATCCCCTTTTAAAATAATTTTCCCTGATTTTACATGATTTTCACAAGCTTCCCCAAACCCAAGTCACTTCCCAAGCTCTCCAGGTACTGTAATACATTGTCACAGCTCTCCTGCGGTGGAACATCATCTTTCATGCCACAATACAGCCACCATAAAGACAGGATCCCATAGTGGGACTGCTGTCATGGTGTGACATAAATAATTATAAGGATTGTTCAGAAAAGAAATTTCAGCTCTCACAGTCCCTCGCTTTCTCTTCAAGAAATAAAGGTGGTTCTGAAAAAAAATAGGCTAATATGATTTATGTGCAATGTTATTCATTTGTGTTGGGGTGAGTTTTTTTGCGTGTCACCCGTATTTTCTAATATTAAATTGTGGTTTAACTATTGCCTGTGTAATATAAGCTGCTTGAAGAACAAATGAGTACCAAAGGGAGCTGTTTTCTGGGACATGTATATTGGCTTGTGCAGGTAGCCCATCATTACCCCAGTTAGCATTACACAGTTCCCATCTCACTAGAATATTCAAGTAAGAAGTACTGTAGGTAGCAAAATAGCCAACCTGCCAGCAAGCCATTAGCTAGCTCATGCCAGACACTACATACATTATTTGTGACAGGCTTCTACTTTGAGAATAATGATAAAAAAGCTTGTGATGAGGACAAGCCCCAGATGGTCCATCACTAGGAACTGTATGGCTTTTGCAAATACTTCACTCAGCCAGCCTGATGTGCTGGATTATACCTGGCACCAGTTGGATAAAATACTGAGGTCTTGAGAAAAAATAATGGGATTTATTTGAAGAAAGGTAATGTTCAACTTCTCCAGTGTCAGAAAGCTTCACAGCAGAGGACCTCTTCGAACCCAAGGCTGAGAGATTTCACCACCAAGAGCTACCTTCTCTGTGAGTGGGTAAATTCAAAATGTTCTTACCTCAACCTGGACACACTCAGGAGCCCCAGACATGAACAAATCCTTCCTACAACATGTCCTACAGAAATACACAGACAGCAGAGAGACCAAGGTCTATTCTGCCTGGATTCACTCCAGAATGTGGAATGATGTAGAACCATTCCAGTAGAAATCAGTTCATTTAGGCTGGAAAGTTGTCTGGTTGCATCCATAGAGTTCCCCACACATGCATGCACTGTGCACACAGATACACGAGCATGAGTTAAAAACCAAAATCTAAAATTGTCAGTGCTGAAATGGGGCAGGAAAGTGAGCTATAAGCTCTTAAAGTTATTATGGGTATGGACAGGTTCCTTTATAGAAAACTGAGAATGTGTAGAAAAGCAAAACCTGAGCTTCTCACTTCAGGATTTTTTCAGTTGCCCGAGCAGAGCTTTGTCTCTGCACAGACAATGGTGTTCAGAGGCAGCAACAACTGCCACACAACTGATGAGCTCAAGAATAACAAGCTGAAGAGTGGATTTGGCATCCCCACAGCCAGAGCTCAAAGATTTATTGCGCTGGAGTGGTGCACGTCAGTTTTCTTTATCACTGGAGTCCCACAGCAGATTTATGGTGACGTTCATTGGAGAGGAATAAAGACAGGCATTCTCCTAAACTGGGGCTCACCCAGCATCTCTGACTGGCAGCCCAGCAGCCACTGCTCTCGTCAGGGTCAGGCACCTGGCACTGAGAATAGCCTTACAGAGAAACAGAGTCACAGCTGGGCTCTGTGTTGAAGGATGCTTTAACAAAATGCCAAGTCTTTCCAAGGAATCTATTCATCTTCTACAGCTCTAACCTAGATGCATCTCTTTAAATGCATCTCTTCCCTGGCTTCTGGTAGCCTGAATGGCTTATGGTGTCTTCTTTATATGCCTAAGAGAAGATGGGCCTCCCCCTTTTAATTTATTTTACTTTGCAGAAAAGTAAGAGAGCCCTTCCCCTGCTTTACAGCAGCCCTTGTTTCCATAACATAACCTGGCTCTGGTCTGGTTGTTTGAGCCTTCCCACTGCCATTTCCATTACTACCAGAGACTCACTCCATGTGTTTTCTTTTCTGGGTCATTTGCCAAGCTCGTGGTAGGCATTGACTGCGAGAAAGAAAACCTGAAAGCCAAGTAAAATGGAGTCAATAAGCAACAAACTGTTCTTTCCTCTGCATGTTAAAAAATAAGTGGGAATTTTGCTTGATAATCTTTCCCTAAGGCCAAGTGCTTCAGCAGGATCACAGAGCCTTCTTGCATAAAATATAATTCCAATTCTTGCTCCTCTGCAACACCTGGCCAGGGGACACAGCTCCCTTTGAAACCCCAGCTATTTGTCTGGGAGCAGAGTCAAAGCAGCTCTTCCCTGCTGAAATCCCCCTGGAAAGCCCAGGCTCAGGCCTGCTTGGACACGGGGTGGGCTCACAGCCTCTCCTGGAAGGTGCTGCTTTCACGTGCTCATCTGCAAATTCCTGGCTTTGAGGGTGAGCAGCTGCTCACAGCTTCTGAGAGGGTTTTTTAGGGTTGTTCTGTCCTGATGGATACCTGTGAGTCCTGCCACTGACTCAGCCTACCTCGCCCTGTGCCAGGGACCAGCCACGTCCCTGCAGGGGGGAACAGCAAATTCCATCCCAGGCAAAGGTAGTTTTATAAGGAGAGAAACCTTGTTATTTCTTTCATGGACCTTATTGGCTTTTTGTTGTTTCCATTAACTTTTAAGAGTTTAATAAACATTCCCGATTTTAAAAAATAAAGTGTTTTCCCAGCCCTGGAAATTAGATTTTCCATGTTGTCAAAACACAACAGCTGTTTTAAACTGTTCACCAGGAGAAATCACTGAAACAACACTTCTGAATATTTTGTGTTATTTCACTGTGAATAATACATACATTATTTGGAATATAGTCTCTAAATTGATTGTTTCCACTGCTGTATAAACCCAGAGAAAGAGCAAAAGCTGCAAAAAACATCTTTACCTATGGGATGACTTGACTTAAAGCCTTTTCTGTCAGCTGCTCATTGGCCAAATTTTCAACATAGTGACTCCATTCATTAGTGTATTTAATCTTTTTTGTGGTGGTAAAAGTCAGACTTAAAAATAGCAGGACTAACACAGTGACTCGATGAGACCTTCTATAAAATCAGCTGGAAGTGTTAATGGTCCTCCTGTCTCAGAAACATGTAAATGATGGCAAAGACAAGAGACCATGCCCAGATATAATCTAGTTTCCCTTGCAGTTTTCCTTCAGAGCTCACCAATCTCACAATTACTGGAGCAGAGTGGTAGCTCAAAGTCACCTTTGTTAAACCAGCCAAGCTTCACTCCATGCATGTCCCTGCAGCCCCAGCTCTGCACCAACGTCTGGCTGAATTAAAATAGGTGTGAACCCTTCCGAAAAGCTGAAAGGTCTTTGCAAGGACTAAAAGTGTTCCTTGATTACAAGTAAGGTGTCAGCTGAGGAGAAAACACAACTAATTTAAGGATTGCAGGACCTGAAAGGCAGCCCAGTTGTCCAGAGGGCTCTGGCAAGTGAGGTCGGGTACAGCACCTGCCTAATTACTCCTCCTGGGCTAAGTGTGGACATGAACATTGGGTCACTACCGAAAAGCAACTCCACCGACTCTCAATAGATGCAGAAATTAAATAGCAACTTACTAAAAAACCTGCATTTCTTTCTGAAAATGCAGTACATATTTAAGCCTTTCCAGTAATCCCAGAATTATAATTTAGGAATACCTGGATTTTCATCTAGCCTCTGTGGAATTCTGTTGTATCCAGCCTCTTCCAAAACAAACCTAATCAGTTTCCAGCTACTGCAAGCCCCAAGAAAAATAATGTGGAGTCTTTGATAGAAATTGAGCTGCCTTTTCTGATGATTCCCATGTTACTGCACTGGAGTAAACTAATGAAATATGGGCAGTGAGATGAAGGCCTTCCCCTCTCCTCAGCTTCTGTTCAAATTATTATTATAAAACCATTTCCAGCAAAGCCATATTTATTTGGCCCAGGCTCTAGGGCAAAAATTCTCTATCTGATGTTTAAATAATGACTACCAATTTGCAGGATACTGGTAATCTTAGATCAATTGGCCACAAGCTGTTAAAAAAAACCAATAAAACCCCTTCTCTGCACACTCTTCAGCCGAATGTGAGCAGGCTGCAAAGTGGGGAAGCTGCAGAGCAGGGAGAGAGAGTGGAGAATCAGACCAACAGGCTTTGTGACATTGTGCAACCAGCAGCTGCAACCGAGAAGAAAACGCTATTTAAAAGTCCACTTCCAATGAATACATTTGTCTTCACACCCGCAAGCAACACAGAGTAACTCACTTTCTCCCACTATTTTCTCCCTTTGTATCTTCTGTATCTTCTTTGTATCTCCCTTTTATGTTCTGGTGGAAATGTTCAGGGTTTGGACCAGCAGGAACACATGGCCCCCCAGTGCACTGCCTCCTCAGTCAGACAGGACAGGCTGTGGGAGAAGTGGCTGTGAAGCACAACCTGCAGGAGGGCTCCAGTGCCCTGAGAGGGCTGGGACCAGCAATGCCCATCCCTGCAGGGAACAGGCAGCACCCGTGGGTCACTGAGGTGGCACTCTGTGGACTGCAGAAGGAACCGTCCTGGCACAAGACAAAGAACCCAGGAGCTCAGGAGACTTTTGAGCTGCCCTGACTCTCAGCTGCACCTACCCAGTGCAGCCAGGTTCCTCCTGCCCATGGGGGCTGTCTCCAACAGGCAGGGAAATGTTCCTTTGACCCTCTGAAAGGAATAACAGTAATCTTCCCCCAGGGCTGTAAAGCTGCCCAACAGAGTTCCACCAGAGAGACAAAATTCTCTGTAAAAATCTGTATGGCATTCAAGCAGTCTCCACAGAGCTCTGTTCTCTTCAAGTTCATTCCAATTAACAAGCTGGGTACTTACAGATAAAAGGAAAATGCACAGTTATTTGCTTTTGCCTCATAAGCAAGAGTTAGTTACAAAAATACTTGGTATTTTTAGTACAATCTGGGATGTTGTAACTGGGCTACATAAAATATCTCATTTTCTAACTTCTGTTTCTCAGCATTGAGATTAACCCTGTCTCTCAATCTTGCTCTCTATTTCTGCAGCCTGTGGGCTGTCACTGAAACAGCTGCAAACTGGACACTTTGGTTTCTTCTTTCTGATCACACCTGCTTAACTTAAAGTTCTGAATTTCCAAATATTCAAGTAAGAAACACACCACTCTGTTGTCTCAGTAGGTGAGGAGGAAGCAGGGTTATACACACACAGTCATCCACCAACACACCTGGCTAACAGCTGCCTCCTGTCATAAAGCCACGCTTAAAGGACTTGGTCAGCCCTGCTAGAAGGAAAATTCAAAACATACCTGCTGATTTCAGTGACATTTCAGTGATGGGTGTGAGCAAGATCTGAGTGTGCAGCTGTCTCCTTTTGCTGGCCCACAGCACACACAACATGGAACTGCACCAGGCAAGGTGGCCCCTGCAAAGGGCCTTTTATTTCTTGCTGCACGTCCCAGCCAAAGCTGGACCTTTTATTTGGGGAATATAAGAGCCCTGAGCACAGAGCTGCAGGATTCCCTCCAGCAATAATTCAGCTTCACTGGAGACAACCAACTTAATGTAATCTTAATGTGATAAACTGCTAACTTGATTGGATTCAATGAGATGTAAATTATTAGATTCAATAAGTACACAGAGACCATTTCACCTTACATTCTGCTCAAGAGGGCTCTGCCTTCAGTCTCTTCATCATCCCTCTTAATTATATGCAATGCATCATAAAGATGGGAACAGTTTGGGACTTACACTGTCCTCTGACTCCTCACAAGCATCCACAGTGTTCCCTTCTGGGTAGTGTGTCTTTTATTTATAAGACAATTTTTTTTCAGAACAGCTGCCATCATTTACAGACACAAACTGATCTTCAGCAGGGTCAAATTAGATCTAAAAAATGCTGTTCACCGATATTTCTGCAAAATCCCCACATCTTTAAGGCAGAGAATATCTTCCCATGTGGATTAGTAACCAAAAACTTTGTGGCAACCAGCAGAATTTTATAGCTTCTTATTCCCTGAAAGATTCTTTAAAATCTGTTCTGCTGAGCAAAGAAATCTGCACTACCATTCCAAAAAAGGGGAAAAAATGATGGGACACTCTTTAAATACGTACAAAGAGACTCACAAAAATATGACTCCAAAGCAGTGTTTCTGGGCTTGTAAAACTCAAGTGGGATTTACATTCCCCTGTGGTTCATAAACATTTTGAAAAGATTTCTTCTTATAACCTTTTCCAGATTCTGACTCAGACAAGTAATTTTTTTAAAAATTATATTTAGCTGGTGTATTTCTAATCAAAGAAGAGTGTTGATTTAGACTCTGTGCACTGTGTGCCACTCACCTTCTCCTCACCTTTAATTTCCCTGTCTGCCATTCGGAGGTTTTTTTTACCACGCAGCTCCTCACACAGTATTTTCTGATGTTTCCAATTTACCAAGATGTAATTCATAACTACCACCCTTTTTGGCAATTAACCTTTGCTGTGGGGAAGGCACACTTTCCACTTTACAGATGTTGCTTTTTCATTGAAGGTCCACAGACTTTTCTTCTTCAGTATATAGTCCTTCATGTTAAAAGCCTTTGAGAAAATAACACATAATCTTTTGATCCTATTAAGAACACCATAGTGTACCATTTAGCAGAGATCATAGGTATTCTTTCACTTCAGGAATCTCTGAAAGGAATTCTTTAAATAAAAACACTCCTACTTGAATTTGTTCAACAGTTTTATACTGAATAAGGCTCTGTCAAAATAAAGATTCTGATCGATGTTCTCAAAAGACTTGTTTGAGAGTTCAAAACCAAATCAAAACAGTTAATTTCAGACTCCACACTTCAAGCTGACTATTTCATTTTGCCTTAGAGGAGTGTTTCAGAGATCCCAAGTGATGTTAAGGCTGTTGTCCCATAGTCCCCAAATACAGACACTTGCCATGACATTCTTCATGTCATCTGTAATACTTTTATGCATTTCCTTGACCAAGTAATCGCCTGTGCAGAGCAGATCTCTTGGGATAACATCTAGGGAAGAGAGCAAGGGGTTTCCAGTTCTCCTATAACTCATTAGCCCTCAGAGGAGGGGTACAAAGCCTAGGCAACTCCTCCTAAAAGTCTGCAGCAGCCAGCCCTGTTACACCCACACTTTGCTGCTCCTTTTCCTGGCCTGATGTTCTGCTGGCTCGGCCTGGATCGGAGCTGCTCAGGGTCTGCCATCACCAAATTCAGTTTCTCAGAGTCCCAGCTGACACCACACCAGGGACACCACCACAGCTGCTGTGGACTTGTCCTGCAAGTGTTTTACAGCCTGATGAGAAGGTGGATTTGTCTCTTCCATCTGCTAAGAACCCAGCTTGAGTGTGAGAGGTGGCTGCTGGTTTGTTCAGCTGGCCCTGGGTGACTGGGGTTTTACATATGGCCCTGCTCGTGGGACTCTCAAAGGCATGCCTAGGGCACTGATGCCTCCCACTTTGAAGTTATCATCTCTGTTCCTCCTCTTGCAGCTTAACACGGATGTTTTTTTGGCATTTTCATGTGCAGTTGCTAAGCAGAGGCATGGCTAGGAAGTCAGCAACATCAGCAGTACCTTCAAAATGACACTTCTGCACAGGTAAGAGCTGCTCGTGCTGCTCTTTTTGCCCAAACTAGAACTGAGTTTCATGCTTCCTGCAATTCTCAAAAATGCAACCTGCTGTCTGACTTTGTGGGCATTCTTCGTCTCCTTTGCTTTCCTACACTTGCTGACAGGTCAGTTATTTCTAGTTTACTGCTGGTGAATAATGAGCAATTGCATTCCTGATTAGAAAATCCCTTTGGGATGCAAAGCCACAAATGCTGCAGGATGGACAGACAGATAATTCGAGGCCAGTTCAATGCAAAATCCACTGAAATCAAGACACAAGAAAGGAGGAGGTATACTGAGTAATTACTGCCAAAAAATACCAGTGCAACTTCTGCAGGGAACCTGTTGAAGGATCTCTAAAGTATTTTTGGTGTTGGATTTGGGAAAAGAAGGCAGAAAAATAAGGAAGAGATTGGTAAACCCATCCAGCTCTCAACCAAGACCTCTACAGTCATCACCTCATCTTGATGGTGAAGGAAAATGTGAACCTCTTGAGGACAACCTGAACTGAGAGAGAAGCATTTTGGGGTGAGAGGTCAAGCCTGAACAGGCCCTTAGCTGGCAGTACTTTTACAGGCTCTGCCTCCAGAAAATCACCTGCTCATCCAGAACTGTGTGTTTCCTTCCCGAGTGCATGTTGCCACGTGCTACTCTGAAAGGTCAGAGAGAAGCATTGGAGCATCGTTTTCACACAAGTTCTTAATACTCAGCCTTAGAAACCCCAAGGAAGGCACAAAACTCATTCTGCTAGATTAATACAAATAGGGACTTCTATTTCCCATTGATTTATGTGTACTTAGCCATATTATCACCTGGTACTAATGTGTAGCCCAAAGGACAGGATTTGAGCCCAGCTTTAATTAGTTTACTGTAATGAGGTAAACCACATTTCACCTTTCCAAGGAAGTAATTATTTGCACTCTTCTTGCTTTTCAGTACTTGCACCACCTTCTTCATTTGCAGTGGGGTGAAGCTACTGCCTGATTTATCAGAAATTCAGCAGGACCAGTGCATATATACAGAAATGACGAGGAAAAGCTCCTGATAATGACACAATGGACCAGGGGTAAGAAAAACAACAAGCCCAGCCTTGAGGCAAAGTGCTTTTAAGACTTGTCGCCTCATTATTGTCCAGTTTTGGCAGGGAAGAGGCCAGTCTGCTGCCCTGTGGTCCTCCAGTGTCCCTGAGGCACTTTGTGTGCTGAGGTTGACATGAGCATTTGCAGGACACGGCCAAGAGCTGGGGCACAGAGGTTGCTGGGGATGTCCTGAGCTCATCTCCCCCCTGGCTGCAGTGCTCCAGGGATGGCTCAGGGGGACAGGACCTGCTCCACACCACAGCTCTGCTGCTGTCAGCCAGCCTGGAAGGAGGAAGGAAACAGGTCTGCAGTAGAGCTCATGGAAGCGAAACAAAAATGAGGACTTTGAAGTTGTTTTGTCTTCACAGGGCAGTTCTCCATACCTGGGGATTAGGCAGAGAGGTGTTTTTATGCTAGGATCCAGTGTAGAGGAATACTTTCCATTTTCTGAATCCAATAACATGAATGATCCCCAAGCTGGGCCTCTTCCCACCACTTTCCCTTAACTCAGAACATTACATGAGTGTAAAAGTAAGCTAAAATAAGAAATCCCGACCTTGAAAAGATATTTGGGTATCAAGAAATTGAAGATAGTTAGGGATGACATCTGCTAAAGGTGAAGCTTTTAGTTTTTACAAAAGAGTAGGACAAATAAAATATTTATTTTTAAAAAGGGGGTATTTTTTCTTTAAAAGTGGTTTAGATCCTGCTGTCACACAATGCTAGCCTCTGCAGGTGCTAAGCAGCTCCTGCCCTCAGGGGAGGAAATGGGCCAGGGCTGCCCTAATAGTAGGGATTTCTGTCGCCATATGAAATAATCACCTGTTTTTCAAAAAATATTTAAAGGGACTGTTGCCTAAGTGATTCTGAAAATCCCAGTTGTCAGTCTCATCTACAGATATCTAAATATCTTTTAAAATTTTGTTCTAAATAAAATTGAATAAGACCCCCCCTCTGGCTCAGCTGCTGCAAAAATTTAACTCAGGTTTTAAAACCACCTCATCTATTTAAAAGGATAACATTAAACAAGAGAGCCATGAAATAAGGATGATCAAATGCTTCCATGTGTTATCATCAATAAGACTGTAAATCTGGCCACACCAGTTCACTTCAGGGCATCTGCTCACATTTAATTGAATGATTGTTTTAATTTTTCATTGTTTAAAACCGCTCAACCACTTATCAAAAGCCAGTTCTGCTCCTAGAGTTGGGAATAAAGACTTCTTGCTCAGTTCCACTGAAAGGTCCCTTTTCTTTCAGGGATCCTGGACCCTGTGAGATCTGCATAAATCCAGACTGTGGGGTTTCTCAGGCAGAATTCCAAATGTGGGACCAGATCCTCAGACATCTCCTTGGGACTGTTGCTTGCTTTTATCAGAGGAAAAATAGCTGGGTGCTATTTCCTCCCCAAAACTGTCAAGAGGCTGTTTCCTCTCCAGCTTTATGTTTATTTAGGGAATCTCAGAGGCTGAACTTCACATGAAATAATGCAGATGAAGGATTGCTGTTCTTCTCCAATCAGCTTTAGTATATTTTCTGTAGGGTCAGATGTTTCCAGAAATTCTGGAGAGACTGTTAAAGCAACGTGGACCAGTGTTGGCACTGGAAATGTAGCACTTACCTTGTTAATTAATACAAATGATGGCATCAGTTGACATCTGTAAGGTCTGAAGTCCTCAGCTCATTCTGGACACTGTACAGAAAGCAAATTGACCATCCCTACCTTAAAGAGCTTCCATTTTATAAAATTGTGACCAAAAAAAAAGAGAAGAAATCCTTGTCACAGTGGTGCTGGCAGAGCTGCACAGTGGTGTGGTCTCTTCCTTGCCACGTTCAGAGAGCTCTGGCTGTGCTGCAGGAAGGGAGGCACAGTCCTGCTCCCCACTGCAGCCCCCCCATGCTTTGTGTTACCCTGGCCAAGCCTGCAGGGGCTCAGAGCCAAAGGGAAAGCCCCTGAGAGGCAGCAACAAGCAGGAGTCAGAAAAAGAGCCAGATTCAGCATCAGCATCCTTGAGCTTCACAAAATGATCCAATATAACCTCAAAATTTCTTTTGAACCAAGGCTTAGATTGTATTTTTAAGTCCTGCTGATGACACCTAGGAAAATGAGACAGTCAGGTGATCTCAGTTTGTGGCAAGAGAGGAAAGCCAAAGGAAAGGAAGACCATAATTCTTGCACACATGTCAAAAAAACTTCTGCTGTCTTTAGGAAAGAGGTCACATTCTCAGGACTGCTGGGTTTTCTCCATTGGTACTAAAGACACAAACCAGTGCAGCACATTTAAAATTCAGCCTCAGTTTATTTTTCAAGGGCAGCTTACCCTGCAGCATTCATCCCCAAAAAACCCGATCTCCAGAATAAGAGTTGTACATATAATGCCTGTATAATTTGTCAAATATAAATGTCTGTACCTTCCACATCTTTTAAATCATCCCCTATAGTTGTGTTTATTTTCTTTGTTTAATTTACTTTTTAAATAACAACTCAATTTTGGAATGTTAACACTGTGTCAAAGCAAAAGCTAGAATGCTTGAGAAAAATTATTCAGCTTATCCAAAGCAATGTCTCCAGTTTTTCTGCCAAAGTATTTGCTGCATATCATCTGAACTCACAGAAAGCTTCAGATACGCTAAAAATGCTGTTGTTTGGTTTGGGACATTTTTAAAAAATAAAACTTCGTATTCACTGAAAGCAACTTCCCATTAAGAGATTGGGTCTATTGTGAGATGGATTCTAAAATCATGAGTTGTTAAGTAACAAAACTGAGACTCTTTAGTTCTCTGGCCTGTAAGCCCTGCCTAGTCCCTCAGCTCATCTGTGCAAGCTAATCTTTGCTACTCTGCAGTACAGAAACTTATTTTTTCTTTTAAATGAAACTGAGAATCTTATGTAATTGAATGACTCCGGTATCAAATATTGTGATACAATCTCAATTTGGGAGACTTGCAGTTGCAGATGTCTTAGGGCTAAAACCTATCATTTCTCTGAGTCTGGACTGATTGTGTAGAATTACTGTGGGCTTTCCTCAGTACAGCAGATGGTGGTGGCTCAAGGGAATCAGTTCCAGGTCCCTGATTCTCCTTCCCATCCATGCCCTGTTCTACATCAAATAATCCATTATTTTGCCACTGGCAAGGAAAATGCCCCATTCTCATGCATGATGCTCACCTTATACTCAGAGAGGACACGAGGAGAAGTGCAAAGGCCACATTCTCCTGCAGGTGCTCACCCCAGCCTTCCTCGCATTGCAGAAATTTTCTGGGGTCAACCTGCAAGCAAAACCAGATGCTTGCCCTTCCCCACCCCAGTGTGGCACAGACACACTGGAATCACAGGGAACAGCCCACCTGAGATGGCAGCAGGGGCTGAGAGACCACCAAATTACCCCAAATGGATGGCAAAGCTGAAGAGAGCTTCAAATTCACTGAATTATGAAATCCCTGGGGTTCAGTGCAAGGCTAATTGTCTACTTTAGGTCTTTGAGTGCAATTACCAGCACTAATGGTTACAGGGACAGACTCCAAGCAAGCACTATTTAAAACTCAGAACTGGAGAGTTTGGGATAATGCTAAAGCCAAGAAGATAATCTTTATAAAAGAAGAAAACAAAACTGTGATTACACCAATGCCATGCTCGCCTGATATTATAAATTATGTGGAAGTTATACCAGGACACACAATACTGAGAAGGAACAATCTGGATTTATTTTTTGCAAATGCTGTTGGTGGTTGATATCCAGACATTGGTCATTAGATCTAGTTTTATTGCAGCCATAAAAGAAGTGAGTCAACAGCTTAGTCACATCAGGCAGGATATGCTTCAAGCACAGCCTGAGTGAAAGAATGAAGTTAAACACTGAGAAATACAAGGTAATTAGAAAAAGAACCCTAATAGTTTCTTCCCTAAATCAGCACATGCAGGACAGTCTTCAAGCCAGACAGCACAGCACCCTGTGAAGCAGCAGGGTGTGGATTTAAAGGAAATCAGCTGGGCTTATCAGCTTGTATATCAGCACAGCAGTTTATTAGCTATCACTACAGGTCTTCTGGCTTTCAAATGTATCAGGTATCTTCATCTAGTAAAAGAAATGCAAAGAAAGATATGAAACCTGGTTCTTGTCCTTCACCTGCTCCCTGTTGGCTCCATTTGTGCAGATTATCTAATTACTGAAGGCAGGTTCTGTCAGTGTGAAGGCTGTAGAATAACTAAGAGAAACAGGTCAGCAGACTCTGGTAACTTCAGCATGCCAGGTGGGTCTGTAGTGACCTTTCAAGAGTGATCCAAAAGAGAGTCTGATGGATACTTCAGACCACTATTTATTTATTTTAAACTGAAGAAGCAGCTAAACACTGTGCCTGCAGGAAGAGAAGAGAAAGATACAGTGAGAGGGACAGGAAGACAGGAGGGCAAGAAACTTCTGCAGGTAAATCAAAATTATCCTGTCACTGCAGGACTAGAAATAAATCCTTCAGAGGCAGCAAGGCTTGACTTCAGGAGGCTGGAAAGTTGGAGTGAGTTTTTCAGAGCCTCATTCTATTTCAGTGTGGGTAAAAGACAAAAACTCAACACTGAAGAAGTTTAATGACACTATATTCTCAAGGGAAACATGAAATATATATAGATATGTTCACATATGCCCCTTATCTGATGTCAAGGACTAGAATTCTCTATTGCAATAGAAAAAATGATTGGTGTTGTGAGTAATACACTGGGGTGGGAGCAGGAGACTGTGGATTTACTCCTGAACCCCTGGAGGCCATCAAAAGGCCAACGTTTCTGTAGGCAGCTAACAAGGTTAAACTTGTTAACTGCACTGCTGGGTTGCAATATGTGCAAAAAAGGACATCAACTGTTCCTTTGGGATCCCTAGAGGCAATGGATCTGGGAGGAAGGATCAATATGGGTAAAAGTGAACGTGCCCCCAAAGGACAGTGAATTAAATGTGTTGGGGTTTGTTTGTAAGAGATGAGGTACGTGGATGAAACCACCAAACCAGCGAAATTTTACACTTACAGACACCTCCTGGCCTGATTGGCTGATGGTTTGGTGATTCCCTGTCGGTTTGATGCTGGAATGGTTTGTGGGAACCAGAGGAGCTGCGTGGATACGAAATCTCTTCAAGGAAGTGCCCAGTCAGTGCTGCTGTGCTGGGAACTGCACATGGTGAGGCAGGGAAACAATGACCTACAGGCGGAACCTTCCTCTAAACACACACAGAGCCAAAAGTTCCAGCAGAGGGAAAACCTCCTCAGGCTCCCACCACACATTATCCCAGGCACTCCCGCAGGCAGGGCTGTGGGCACAGCACCACCCTCCCCAAGGGCTGCTCTGCCCCCGTGGGACACACACACAACCACTGCTCCACCTCGACCTGGCTGTCAAAGCTCCTCCACTCAAGGGAACATCCTTCCCATGGAATGGGAGGAGGTGGGAGCAACTGCTGCAGTTCTGCTGCTTTATTCTGCTTTGTCCTCAGTGTGCAATTACCCAAAACACAGAGTCATAAGACACAATTTACAATCCCTGCAGCTTTTTGGCATCTCACTCTATTGGCTTACAGATAGAATTAGTAGTAGGATGCAGCAGATAGAGACAGCACTCTAATTACAGATTTACATTAAGAGGAAGGCTTAAAGGCTAATAGGACATTATTAGAATAATGATCCCTAGATGTTCTCCCAGCTGAACATCTGCCATTACTAATTAAAAACAAATTAAAGTCAACCTGTCCAAAGAGAAATCAATATTTACAGAAACAAGATACCACCCTAATGCTAGACATGGTGCTGACCTACAAGTCCTTTCCCACATGCCACACCAAATCAAGGATCTCAAAAAGCCCACTGGTTATAAATTGGAGCCTGTGCAAAAGCCACTTTTGTAAAACCGACTCAGAAATTTGACTCATGTACAGCCTGTTCGTCTCTTTCATTAGTCAGCTGCCCAACAGCTTTAAATGATTGCCTCATAAAATGATAGGTTACCCACTTTCTCAGGCTGGGTGTCATTTTTTCCAAAAGCAGATTAGAAATTGCATTTCGAGTGGCAGATGAAAATAATCTTGCAGCCTCTGTCTCCTCGGTTTGCATCCCTGATTGCTATTGAACAGAGTGTCATTTTGTGGACAGAATCTGCATCAATCTCACTTCATGGCAGTGTAAGAGTCAGTCCTGGAAGTGAAGGCATACAGTTACAGACAGAAAACAATTAGGCAGAAAAATTACAATAGCAAATAGCTTTGAAATCCATTAGCTATCTCAAACTGCAAAACAAGTGCTTATTGAATTGGTCATTGTACAACAGTCACAAAACACTACAAATCCCTGAAAATGGGGAAACGCTCAGCTGTCTGATCCAAAATGTATTTTAAGATGTACCACCAGTAACGTGCAAGAGAAGTTCAAAAATATGTGGGCTCATACAAAGACTAAAAGAAGAGCATCCAAACCACAGGTGCAGGCAACACCTTGCTAGCACAGTACCCCATCAATGTTTGCCTGCACAGGAACTTAACAAAATTAACAGGGGGTGACTTGCATCAGATGACCCAGGACACTGGCGTGTACAAAGGGAAAAAAAAAAAGGAAAGGGTTGAAATTCTCCTTATGATTTGCCTTTCCCTTCTCACACAAACTCAAATCTATTAAAAAATATTAAAGCCAAGTCTGACTCTGGAATTTAATTTCGCCATTGATTTGACAAAGCCTGTGCATATCAACCATGAGGAGCAGGGGCACGACGATCAACCTGAGGCCTCAGACTGGGACTGTTGGGCACTGACAGCTTCCAGAGGCAAAGATCAGTGGCCCCTTTGGAAAATGCTGTTCCTTTTGTGTCTGGAAGAAAGGCTCTGTGGTCAGTAAGTGCTCTCGTGTTCCCAGGCCAACAGCAGCGGAAGAGAAGAGTCAATGGCAGAGGAGTCTCTGCTTTTATAGCAGTGCCCAAGTTGGACTTCAGGGGCCAATAGCAAGCACTGCATGACCCTGCATTTCTGATTCCATAGGCTGTATTATTAGAGACTTCTGTGTTTGCAGTGTGGGAGCAATAAAGAGCAAAGGCAAGAAATAAAAAGCCTCCGGGTGCTGACATAAAATTAAATCCTGACTTCTCTTTCAAGTTCAAGGTAGGAAAATCACAGCTGTATGTCTTTGTCAAAAGTGTGCCCAAGCACTAATATCATCAAGGGAAGAAACTTTTACCATATAATCTTACCACACACTGTATATCATCCGGAGCATTTGTGGACTTGGATGTAAAACAAACTACTAACCCTCTTTAAAACATGCCAGCGAGCAGGATTTGGACCCATTTAAGTTACTTTAGATTACTGATACCTGATCCACAGGGAGATCAAAACTCCCTTCAGGGCAATATCTGATTAGAAGAGAAACAGTTGTTGGCCTCCAGGAAATTGCAAATAATTTTTTGTTCAGACTCAGAGGGATTTTTGCAGTCAATTTAAGCAGGGAAAAATATCTGAGAACCTGCAATAGTATTCTCTACAGTTTTCTAAAACCCAAATACTGCTCATCCCACTCAGTGAAGCAATCTTCCTGAAGTTAAAGAAACCAGTCCCTACCTAGGAGCCAGGCTCGCTGCAGCTCTGCTGCTGCACAGAGAATTGCTCCATGGTCTCGGTTGAATTGAGCCACATCAGGCTGTTTGCAGTTACATCCCTCTCCCTGCTCATACTGACAAGTTCAATTTTTTCATTTTTTTCCCTCCCCTCTTTTTTTTTCCCCCCTTTCTTCAATGATGTGTTTCAACATTTTTTCCTCCTGCCATAGACAGAGGCAGGTGAACTGCAAAATAAACATAAAGATATCAGAGCACTGCACCTGCCTGAAAAATGACATGAATTTAATCAAAACCATTTCTAGTCTCAGGTACACGACTGGTCTTGTTGCTCTCCCCCTGGGCAACTGCTGGTGGTGGCTCTAGTGTAGGCTTGGACATGCGTTTGACATCAGCAGCAAGCACTAAGTGCAGCTATGGGGGGATTGTATTATTTGATTTCTGATTATGTAGAGCTTCCTTCCTTTTGTGCTCTCATTGACCTCATGGATTACAGTAAAGCTGTGGCTAACTTGAGATGGATTCTTCTTATGCCTCACTTATGCCAAAGTAAATCAGGAGAAATCCTGCCACAGTCAGTGGAGCTACATGAGGGTAAGACTGGATACAGAGCCCATTAACATTTTTAATGGCATCACTTTTTGATTAAGCAGTTACTCTTTTCATATAGAACAATAAGAGCAACAAAAATTCAACCCTAAAGGAGGAGAAGATGTGTCCATTGAGGGACAAATTACTCTTGCTGAAAACTCAAAATAAGATTTTTTTTAATATTAAGGAAATAAAACCAAATTAATAGTGGCTTTTATAACCACTTAAAACATCCACCTGCAGGGATTTTTGCTGTATCTGCTAAGTGTGGTATCTAAAAATACCCACAATACCTAGAAAGTGAGAAAAAACTCAGTCTTTTCTTCTGAACGCTTTATAATGGTTACATCTAATTCAAAGTGTATCAGACAAGAAAAGAGAAGTTCAAGGAAGCCAGAACCTTTAATCTACTTAATTAATAGGGGGGGATAGCATGTGAAAGCTTTATGTAAAACGAGAAAGTAACAGTATTCTGCCCAGGCTGGCTGCTCATTTGGTGGACGGGCAGAAGTTAACAAGGGGTCCTGCAATCTATTTAATTGGCCACAAAACCAGAGTCTGCATCCGCCGCCTTTCTATGGAGCCTCACTCCTTTATGCCTCCCTTTCCTTCCCGCAGGAGATGAAGGGGATGCTACAGGACACTCCTGCACTCCTAGGGAAAAGAATGTGCAAGGAGACGAGCTCCTTTTTAATGCTTTTATTAAGATCAGCTCTAGGCGGGGGCTCGAGGGGTTGCACATACTGCTGCTGTTGATGGATGACAGAGAAAAAGATGTTCAGCTTTGCCACAGGCAGAGTTAGGCCTTCCTCCTCACGAGACTCCCTGGACCAGATCCTGGAAAGATATCCTTAGAGCTCGTGGTCTCGGGGTGTCTGTCGGGTCGAGTGCTATTGCAGTTACGGTGACGAGGTGGAACCCAGCTCTGATTGGTGTGAGGTTTTCTGTGGTTCTGCCCACCCAGAGTGATGTCTTTGGTTTAGTGTTGGCTCGTTGTTTTTTAGGGGTTTTATGTCCGAATAGTGTTCCAGGAACACTTGAGGCTTTTTCGTTTTCACGTCGGGTGGTGTAATCAGTTGCCATGCGGGAAGCGGCAGGAGAGGCAGGGGCAGTTCAAGGAAAGGATACAGTCACAAAGAACGGGGTCTCAGGTAATTAAATTTAACAGAGAAAACATTTAAGAAAGGTATTTCTAATTACAATAACAATAGGTCTGAACTAAACGGTGCTTAACAGACAAAAAGCCTTAGCACAGGCGAGGTAAACAGTATCCAACTGAGAAGGCACTCACTGAACTCAGAAACCTGTATTTTATTTCTTACGCCAGCAGAGGCTGGCCGCTCTCAGCGCTGCTCAGCGCGCTCAGCACCCGCGCAGCTGCAGCGCTGCAGGGGATGCAGGGGCTGCAGGGGTGCTGCTGTGCGTGTCTGTGACAGGCACGGCCGTGCCAGAGCCACCCCTCCTGACAGGACACTGTGTAGGAGCCCTGTCACCGGGCAGTGACGGCTGTGACACACAGGAGCCACTGCAGCCCCATGAACGGGGGCATTGATGCGGCTGCTGCTCGCTGCGCTCCAGTGACACACCAACAAGTAAATATGGCGAGGATTATATATTCTCTTAAAGAAAAGCTCCAAATCCCGATCATGTAGCTTATTCTGAGACGTGCAGGGAGGATTTAACCACACCAGGCAAACATGGCATTTGCATAGGAAAACCTAAACTACAGAACAGGGTGCCTACCTTTGACTTGATCCTGAAAGGAGGCCTAATGAGGTGTAGCATGGCAAACAATAATGCATTGTAATGTTGTAATAATACCTTTTCCTTTTTTCAATAATTAGTAAAAATGATTGGTACAATTATTTTAAAATAAGGGATAATCTAAACTGTTTCCACCCTTTTTCTTGGTATTCAGAGGCTGGAGTTGATTTCTGCTCAGTAATGGGGTAAGGAAGTGTCACCTCCATCTGTCAGCATTCCACTGCCAGGTCTGTGCATGCCACACCTTTTCTACACTTAAACCACTTGGAATTTACAGCCCAAGCAAACTTCACCGTTCGAGTACTTTCTTATCCAACTTTTTAAAATCAAGTGGAGGAAATGTAGAGTCTGTGACATGAACCTCATGTGCTTTTTTTTCACCTTGGGGTGAATTAGCCTCCATCTTCAGAAGTATTTATCAAGTTTTAATCCTAATTTATTTGTGTCTAAATCCAGCAAAGGATTTAAGCATATGCTTATGCTAAAGGTATGAATTAGCCCAGTAATTCCATACTTAAGCATCATACAAGTACATCATACAAGCTCCTGATAGATCCTTTTCACTTGCTTGTCTTCCAGAAAGAGTTTGATTTTTATTGTGTGTAACAGATTGATTTTATCCAAAACACCACCTATATGCTGACTATTGCAAAAATAGCACTAATTTGTCATAACCACTGCAAACTGGACAGGTCAAATGAGTTTAGCTCAGTGCACTTTTCCATCAGATATTCTCAATATAACCTGAAAGGAGTACAATGGAAAATGAGGTGTATCTTCTATCGATTAAACACAAACAAAACGCAGTTTGTTTTGTAACTCTTCTTTAAAACAACAGATGTTAGGTTAAATCTCATGTTCAGGCATTTATCACATCTGCTTTCTGTTCCCTTGGAAAATGTACTCACAATAGAGCTCAAATTAATTACAACGAGATTTGTCAGCTGAAACCTAAAATGGAGTTCAGGGAATAAACATTTAATTCTAGAAGGAAATAATTGGTATTTAAAAGCTTCAAACTTGTTTTCAGTAGGTTCACATAGGCAAAGCTCCATTACAGACAGTGTTTGAGACCTGCTGTAATCTTCATGGGGTCTCCAAGGAGATACGAGGGCAGAGGAAGAAGAGATGAAGAGGAGTCTACAGGGCTGTGGACCTGCAGCACAAGCTGCAGAATCCATGATGCACCCATAACCTTCCCTGGCAACAAGAAACACTTCTGACCTTAAAAAGGAATAAATCTTCACTATTCTGTCATAAAACTGGAGCCTGCCAATGCATAGGCACTGAGGAGGCTCTCTAGTAAAGAACTTTCATAATCACTTTTTTTTTTCCTTAACGGCTTTTATGAGAACACAGAAAGGTCTCACTCACCTTCCAAATCTGGAGAGACTTGCAGAATGCTATTGATAAAGACAGTTCTTTGACTCAAAAGGAGTAGAATTTGACTCAATTATCCTGCAGCCTAACAGTACAGAAAGATAAAAAATATTGCTTTGATGGAAAGGGTTTCATTGCAGCAAAATTACATACAGGCATCTAATAAAGTATAATCTAAGACTCGTCGTTCCTATAGGTATCATTTTCTCTGTAGCAGCTCTGAGTTTAATTCCTGCAGCACTACTACACAGGTAAAACAGCCTTGATCAGGCCCTCAACCAGTTCTCTTGCCGAAGTCCCTGGCCTCCTATAACTGTTAGCACACATATTTTTGGCCTGACAAATGACACCTCTTCCTTTGAGAGACTTCTCTACCCTCACACAGTCCCTCCCAATTCCTTTACACACTCCATACATTGCCCTTCCAGTTTCACCTTTGCTGTCTTCCAGGCATGTTACTCACAGCAGTGTGTGGCAACAACACAACATTTGGTTCTTCCCAACTCCCTCAGTAAATGGCTCTTGTCTCTTGACGCCACCAGTGCTTTTGTTCCACTGGTGGAACAAAAACTCAACTGGGTAGATGGGGATATGTGTGACTAACACGTCACTCCATCCTCCTGCCCCCAGGATCACTGTCCAGCTGTTTCTGGGAAGACTCATTTCCTTCCCCTGAAAAAAAAAAATAAAAGAAAGCTAACCAAGTTCAAGTGCCTCTAGAATTTTAAAGTGAAGTACATCCACCTGTTATTGTTATGTAGCATGCCATGAAAAGAGTAAACTGCTCTTAGGAAAAGAATAAACATCATTCACTGTCTAAGCATGTGGCTGTTTAGGAGATGAGCTTCAGGAACTGTTCCCCTCAAGGCTCCAGAGGAATCTGCCTGTTAATTCAGCAGCAGAGCAGTGCTCTCCTCACTGTGGCCCTGATGTTATACATAAATGTCATCCCTTTAGAAAATAGCAAGAAGCTTAAAAATAAACAGCTATAAGTGGAAGCAAGCATTGTGGTTAGTGTTGAATTGGCTTTATTTCTGTCTGGGGTTCTGTCACTGCGCAGTTCAGAGAGCAGAACAGCCAAATTCATTTCATTTAGGCCAAAAGTGGTTTGAAGTTGTTTGAAGGACAAAAGTGCATCCAAATACCATTTACACACAGAACACTAAAGCAATCTTCACCTTTACTTTGGGTCCTTAATTCTGATATATTACAAAGTGTTTCACTAATTTTACTTCAGTGAAGCAAAGGCAAATCAGATGTGGGAACCCAGTTCATTCTGCCTTAGAAGCTCTTGGTGCAGCGAGGTAGAAAAGTTCCTCAAGAACTTTTCAATTAAGCCAGCTGAGGTATGAGCAGCAGATTTCCTTTCTGTGGCCTCTCCATTTGCAGGGCAGGAGAGAGGGAACTGTTAGTGAATGTGAGCAAATTTCCCAGTTTTCCTCCTCTTACAATAGGAACACATCACATGCATCAGAGCCTCCTGTGAGGCTCTACGGAGAGTTCCAGGTGGGAAGATAAGAGAAGATTCTTACAACAGCCAGCTCTCCTCAGCACATGAGCAGCTACCTGAGCTGTGCCCTAGAGACAACTCTAGCTCTGAGGAAACATATGCTTCTGTTGTAGAAATTGCCCTCTCCAGGGAAGCCCTATTGCTCAGGATGTTCAAAACTAGGCCAGACTCAAAAGTGGCAGCAGCACAACAGAAAATAGACGGCAGAGGTTCTTCCTTAGCCTCCAGCTTCTTGTGGCATTTCACTGTTGTTAACTGGAAAGTTGTGAGACTCATAGTGCTGCAAACTGGACGTGGCACTTTTTAACCATCACTTGCTCCACCGCCATCCCCTTCTTTTATGTTTTGTTTCGCTGATGAGCTCCGCTTAGCTTCAAAACGAAACAGTGAGTCACGCTTCCAGACCTGCTGGTCTACTTACTCCCCCCAAGAAAAGGCTCCAGGAAAAATCACTTTTCTTCCTGGAGGCAATAAAAGATTTCTTTCCTCCTCAGGTCTGTTGCAGAAACATGAGAAGAACTTGAAAGGAAAAAAACCCTGTAGGTTAAATGCCTGGGGGAAAAAACAGACAAAGCTGAATTCACAGGACTTTGTACTATATAATCACCCCCACATACACTGCCTTATACACTTCTGCTGGTTATTTGAATGAATGGTTTGGAAAAAATCCTTTTCAAAAGGAATACATCCACATGAGAGCTGAACCAGCAGACTTTAACCTTCATGAAGACATCCACTGAAAAAGCAGAGAAAAATATTTTTTTCCAACATGTTTAATCTGGGAAGGTGGACAGCAGTTTCAGTACCGTTCAAAAACATCTATTAAGCATTTAAGCACATGAATAATCTTACTGACTCTTTGAGCAAAGTAACTTACTCAAGTCCTCACAAGACCAGAGCCTTACTTGCTCCTGGTTGTGTTTCCAAAGAGAAGCTGGACAGCTTTTCAAACAAGACCAGGGAAATCTAAAGGTGCAGAAGTCCTTACTCAGTCATCTGATGGTCCACCATTATCCACCCTAACAGTCAGATGTTTTCAGAGAGTAAGGATCACATCTTTATTTACTTCTGTAAGCCATTTACTGTATCTTGTGTATCCCATTAGACATACTTCCCTTACCAACCTCACAGGCATTGCACATGCACATCCCTCTTGGCCTGCCCTGGCAGCCTCAGAAACTGAGGGGGGCTCTTCCAACACACCGTGCTGGTCTGTGGGGCTCAACACTACACGTTTTGGGTGAAAAGGCATCTTGTTTTCTGCTTAGTAGGCATGCACTGTAATGAAACATCTATTTTATCACTAAACCACGACCTCCTGGACATACCAATGTATTCACATCTGACCAGCCCACTCAGTAGCACAAAGGACAGGGCTCCATCACCCTAACGTAACAAGCCTAACTCTAAACCCTTTATTAGTTCTACCTGGGACTATGTACTGACATACACAAGCCTTAAGGAATGCGTGAAGAAGGTTTTAGAAATTCTGATTTCCCTTCAGCACTGTCCTGCGGGAGCCGTTCACGGGGGTGTCCCTGCTGGAGCGTGCTGAATGTCATTGCCGGAGCACGGCAGTGTCCCCGCTGGAACACGGCAGTGTCCCAGCCGGCCGCCCCGTCCTCCACCCCGCAGCACTGCGAGGACAAGAGGGGGACAGTGCGATATTAACCGGGCTCTGCCTTTTGATGCCGCAGATACAAACGCCCATGGCTGGATGCGCCCCTGCCTCCCCGGCCGCTCTGAGGCACAGCCCGGGGCTGCAGCCAGGCACAGCACTGACATCCCTCGCCTCTGCTCTTCTCCTAGTCACTCGTGCGCCAGCTCGGAGGAAAAATCCCTTTTCCCGCTGCTCGCTGTGGGGCGAGCCCGCTGTCCCCCGGGAAGGCGGCGGCGGCTCCCCGGTGGAAGTCCCCGCTCGCAGCCCGGCTGGCGGAGGCGGGGGCCGGTTCGGTCCCGCCCCGCCCCGCCCGGCCCGGCCCGGCCCGGCCCCGCCGGCTGCCCGGGGGCCGCGCCATGTGCCGCCGCCCGCCGCGGGGCCGCGCCGCGCTCGCCGCCGCCGCTGAGCGTGCGAGGGGCGGCCCGTGCGGCGGAGCGAGCGCCGGCAGCGGGGACAGCGGGTCCATGGAGCACAACCACCTCCACCTCCACAACGGATCGCTCCTGGCGCACCACCGCTATGGCTGCGGCTTGGGATACGCACCTGTCGTCTACTACAGCCTGCTGCTCTGCCTCGGGCTGCCGGGTGAGTGCCGCGGGACGGGCGAGGCTGCTGCGGGGGCCCCGCCGGAGCGGCTCCTTCCTGCCCGCTGTGCGGGGCGGGCCGGGGCGGGGGGAGCGCCCGCGGTGTCCTCGGGATGCCCCGGGCTCCGCGTCCCGGCGGGATGAGCGCGGACGGTTCGGACAGCAGCGTGTCCCGGACAGCAGTATTCCCCGGACAGCAGCATCTTCTGGACAGCAGCGTGTCCCGGGCAGCAGCGGCGTGTCCCGGGCAGCGGCGTGTCCCGGGCAGCAGCGTGTCCCGGGCAGCAGCATCCCCCGGATAGCAGCATCTCCCCGCCCGGCGCGCTGCCGTCCCGACGCTGCCTCCGTCGCCGGGGTTTGTCCCTGCCTGCCTTCGCCCTCTCACCCGGCTTCGGGCAACCTGACTTTGAACTTGACATACAGAGTCAGTCTGTATGGTGGTGAAGTTTCTGCCATTGCCGGTTTGGCCATGTGAGTACCAGAGCGGTACCCAGGCGGCCGGGTCCCACCGATCGCATCCCGGGCCGGCAGGGAGCACAAGGGTAACTGCCGAGTTTTTCTGCTGCAAATCCTCACCCGACTCCGTGGGGCAGGGCTGGCTTTAGGAAGAGACATGCCACCACTACGGAACTTAACTGGGGAGGGAGCACGCTGTCAGGAGCTTAGCAGACCGTTGTCATACTCGTGAGCCTGTCCTTGTGGCTGGTGGAGCAGGAAAGGTAGAAAGTCCAGTCTGAGGTCAGTGTACTGCAAAGGCAATGGCAGTGCTGACACTGAGACCCCTGAATGCAGGTACAGGGCTCGGAAGAAAGTCCCAGCTGACAGGCACCAGTCTCCAGAGTGTATCATCCTGAGCGAAATTTCCTACTGAAAAAGGGGACAAAGGCATCATAGAGATGCTTGGAACAAGAAAAGCTAGAGACAACAAAAAAAAAAAAGGAAGGAAAGGGTGTCCCAAGCTTGGATGTGAACACCTGTGAGGCACCACTGCCAGCACAGAGCTCCAAACGTGCAGATGCCACACGAGCATCACATCAGCAGTGCTGTCTCAGCTGAGACAGGGGCTGAGCAGGTGCATTTTCCTGGACGGGGCTGCCTGTGGCTGCCGGTGACATCCCTTGGCATGCAGGACCAGGGCAGCTGCTGTAGGTACAGCAGGCAGAGCTGCCATCCCAGCACAGCCTGGGTGGTAAACAGGCTTGCTCACTGGCTTAACACCTCCAGCCTGAGAGAGACTTTAGAGTGATCCCAAGGACAGGTAGAATGAGTTGGGAAAAAGTTCTGATGCACCAAGGTGAATTGGTATTTTAAGGGTGTGATAAAAGAGAGTTTGGTTGTGTCTGTGTAGAGCTACACATTTTAAGTGCCATGTGGAATGGCAAGCAGCAATGACAGGTAATAGTCTGCAGTTTCTAAATTCTTGTTCACTATAATTCCTTCTTATAGCAATTATTTCATAGAAAAATTTCAGACATGAAGAGAAGCCTGCCTCTGAGCAGCATGTGTGCAATTACCACTGTCCATATGAATTGATGTGGTTTGTGTTATTTTGGTTTGGGGGTTTTTTTCCCCATTTCTGGCTTATAATTAAAATTTGCCAATCGGCTAATAGTTCAGAGAACTGGAAAGTTAAGTCCTGTATTTACCCACAGAGGGTGCAGAGCACAGGCAAGTATCTGTGCTCCAAAACATTGACGAGTCTCAGCCCTGACCTGAAGAGACCCAGCCAGCAGGGATAGGAGGTAGTTTCCTCTTCATTAATTCCTTAGGGGCTGCTTAAGTGTCCATAGTAATTACAGGCTCTGATTTCAGCACCAGACCCCTAGGAATGGAGCAAGACTCTCTCAGGATTATCAGGTGAAGAAATTGTCACGAAGCACTCTGTGGCTAAGCTTGTCTTTGTGTGTCTCTGAAATGGGGGAAAGTCTTGCATGCACAGACAAGAAAAATCATTTAATGAACATTCTGCACATACTTGCACCAGCTCCCTGAGGATACTGCACTGTAATTACAGACCTAACGCTGTCATTCTAAGAACATGGTTAAAATCAGACATGGTCCAAATTAACAATGGTCTCAGCATTTCCCAAGGGATCAGACATCAGTTGATTACAGCAGTGGCACCAGTGCCGGTGCTTAACAGAACTAGCCAAAGCATGTGGTGGTGCAGCACTGCTGTGGTGGGCTTACATCAGGTGTGGATGTGTCCAAAGCACATTGTCTGAGGACAGCTTTGGCACTGACACCTGGACTCACTGCACATGTACAGTGTGCTGAGTGAATGCACAGCGTGCTGAGTGCATGAGAAATTCATGAGACTGCACAGAGGTGAGAACAAGTTGGATATGATTAGGGGAAGACTCACACAGCCAGGCTTCACTGAGGATGGGGTACAGGGTGACAGCAGTGTTAAAAAGAGCTTTTCATGTTTTAATTTGAAGCTGCTCTTTAGTTTTTATAACATTAGAAATTTGTACAGGTAGCAGACTTTATTTGCTGTTAGAAAAAGAGTCCTGAACTACGTGGGATCTTAATGAGCTTTGTGTGATGCCAAGAGTTTAAGAGAAACCCTGTCTAAGATCTGTTCTCAAATACAGCACTAGTGCAGTGTTTTGCTGAAATAGAAAGAGTTAACTCCTCGCCACAAATCTTGGAGAAAGACCGATGAGAAAAGAAGCCAGTTAACTGTTTCTACCTTTCCTGCTGTACTGTCTGAAGGAAATTTCACTAACTCAACAACTCCACGTTGAGGCCAAGTGATGCCAGACCTCTCTGTGTGTGCAGTAGAAGCATCCTCTGCCTCCCACCCCTGTATAGCCCAGGCAGCTCAGCAGACCCTGTTCTCAGCAGTGGTTCCTTCTCCCTCACTGTTCAACCAGGCAGCAGAAAGCCTGGAAAAAGCAGAGAGGAGAGAGGGCACAGTGAACTCCCTTCAGCCCTGCTCTGGCAGTAGCACACAGAGGCAAGGACCAGGCTGTGCCCTACAAAGAGAGGCACCCAGAGAGCCAGCACTGCACACTGATCCTGCCTGGCTGGTACTGCACCCGAGGTGGTTGCAGCTCTGCCAGGGATCATCGTGCCTTCAGGCTCCTGGGCCAGGAGGCTGCTTCTTTTCCCTCTAGGCAGAGGCTGGTAAGACAGAGACAGTTTTTTGAAACTTGTTTTGAGTGGAGGTGTGCAAAGATGTCCCGCGCGTTCGCAGTCCCGCTACCTGGAGTGGGGTGTCTCAGGATCAGGCTGCAGGGAACAAGGAGAAAATGCCAGAGCAAGCACGAGGCAGAGGTGCTGGAAGTGGGGTCCTCTCCCGTTTAGAGGGGAAGGTTTCTCATTTATGGAGCTGTTCTGCAGTCCCTGCAGCCCCTGCCCCTTGTCTGTCAGAGAGAACCTCTGAAGCACCTGCAGTTAGCTGGGAGGCAAGAGAAGGGCTGAAAAAAGTCTTAATGGAAGTGTTTCTTGTTTTTGTGAGAAAAAATGCTAGAGAAGGGATGGTGTTGGATGTGGGGGAGGGAATAAATTGCTCTGATTCAGTCCAAGAGCAGGCTGGTAAAGGTGAGAAAGCAAAGAGCAACAGGTATCACTCTCAGTCTGTCCCTTTGTCAGTGAGAGCTGCACAAAGCAGCTGCACCAAAGAGCTCCTTCTGTGGTGAGACCACTGAACACAAGCAAGAAGGTCAGGCACAGAAGCAGCACTGCTTGCTGCAGACACCTGGCTTTGACCTTGATTCCTGCTTCATTAGAAGGAGCAGTAGCAACAGAGTTGCCTTGCATGCAGTCACTTTTTCCCATCACGAATAGAGTTTATTGCTGCTGAAAGGACAGAGCATCAGCATTTCCTAGATGAGAGTTTGGCCAGATCCAATTCCAAGGGCTCATTCCCTCATGACAGTGTGAGAGGCAGAGTAAATCTGGCTTTCTTAGCCAGTCCCAGTGGGATTGCTGGTTCCATTTTGCTCCCCAGTCAGTTGCCTACCTGGGATATGCCTTGGCTTCAGGGATCATTGCATCCCAGTGACACAAAGCACAGCACCTTTACAGCATCTCCAGGAGGCAACAGACTCACAGCAATACCCCAGGGAAGTGCCACTCCAAGCTTCAGGAGCCTGGTCCACAACTGTTTCTTCTATTTGTGCTTTAGGCTTTTGCATTAAACTGGTCACATTGATCTAAATGTAGATTCAAGACCTCACAAGCTTGGGAAAGCAGCCTGGACATGCTTGGATGCTCCCAGCTGGAAGGTGTGAACAGGCAGTGTTCATGTCAGACCTGGTGCAGAACAAGGTGACGTGGAATTGGGAACAACCTGGGTCATTCAAAGCCCAGCCAAGCACAGAGTGCGTTCACAGGGCTCCATGTGGAGGGAGAGAAGCTGTTTCTCCTGACCTGGAGAAACATGTCAGCTCAGCAGGGGTGCCTAACTGGTCTAACACTCTGTAAAGAGACAGATGCAGGTTATGGACCTTGCCCTAACAGATGAGAGATTGGCTGTCCTTGCACAGCAAGGCAGATGCTTCCCAGGGTGTTGGATTGACACCAGGGTGCACTGCGCCCGTGCAAACTGCGGTATAGTCACAGACAAGCTGAAAAGATGGAGACCCGATCCTTCTGGAGCCTTCTCCCTATATAAAGTTTGGAATAAGGCGGCTCTCTGGGAGATGTGCATGCCTGGGTCATCATCCTGGCAAGGCAGGGACTGTTGGTGGGCTGAGCACCCCTGCTCACGAGACCACCACCATGCAGCAGCCCAGCTGCATTCCCTCCGCTCCTCGGCGGTGTGGGGGAACGGGACCCGCAGGGTATTGCTGTCCCTGTGCCCACAGCTGTGACCCACTTGGTACCACGAGCAGTAAGGGGGACAGGTAGCAATGTTTGTTGGTACCACGAGCAGTAAGGGGGACAGGTAGCAATGTTTGTTGGTGACTCACGTGGTGTGTAGTAGCAGTAAATACCAAAGCAGGCAGAGGTAGGTGTACACAGAGCACACAGAACTGTAGAAGTGTCTGACTCGTTTTGGATTCCTGCCATCTACTGCCTAGTATATTCTTCTGCAATCATAGTACAGGCTTCTGATTACAGAGACCATTTCCAACACCTGAATAAATAGCCTTTCTCATAGCAGCATATCTGAAAAATAGAAATGTTAAAGGAAGATCTGAAAATATGAGTGGGAGAGTTGTTACAATGTAGAGTTATGACCTTGAAAAAACAGCACTCTTCTGCTGCTGCTCATTAGTGAATAAGAACCAAACCCTCCTGAGACCTGATTTAACCACCCCTTTTTACTCAAAGGCCATATATTCTCTGACTTAAAATCTGAATTGGACGCAAGGCCAGTACATTGCATCCTACTGAAAAGGGGACAAATAGATTGCCAGAACTTTAGCTTGGGTATTGGAGCAACTGAAGGGCACTACAGCTCATTTACAGTAGCAGTACTGGACAGAGGGGAACAAAACTGCTGCTAACATGCTTAAAATGAGTCATTTCCTATTGTAAAATGAATGCTTGTTCTTTAGGAGAAAAGAACCATTATGAAAAATAACAGATTCATTCTGTTCCTGCACAGAACTGGTGACAGCAAGGTGTGCAGATGGGAGTGATTTAGTTTGGTCAGTACATCTGGAGCCTGTAGCCGCTAAAATCTTGCAGGCTGAAAGACAGCATGTGGCTGAATCCATGCTAATGCATGGATTGTGGAGAAGTTGATTGTACATTTCTGGATGCCACTAGACAGAGTGCAAGTGCTAACTTTGGATTTCTTCTGCCACGTCAGTAGGAAACAACACTGTCAGGGCTGTAATGATAATGAGGTGCCATATTTGGGAGGCTCAGCAGACTATGAAGTGCACAACCTTGCATGGCAGGCTGCTAAAATGGATTGGAAAGGAAAAACTCCAAAGTACATTTTTCCTTGAAATGACAACGACACAAAAGAGAGAGCACAGCCAGTTTTCACGGTAGGTGGGTAATGCAGGGCCCCCAGTTGTTAAGAAGTCAAAACATTCAGAAGCACTAGGCAGTCTAATACCCTGCTGTTCTTCAGCCACCCTGTTACTTAGTTCTCTCCTCCTCATCCTCTTTCTGCTCCCTTCTGTAAAGTGGGGGTGAATCAGCAGAAACAAGCCAGCAGAAGGCCTTTAACCACACACGTCACAGTTTGGTGTAGGCAAACAAACAACACGGAGCTGTCCTGATGGGGTGTGTGCTCTGCCTTCTCACACCAAGGGCAAAGCAATCCCTGTCCACAAAAGCTTCCACCTTCTGTTTCAGGTGGTCTTTTTGAGCCTATAAACTCTTTTCTCATTAGCTTTGAGACACCAGAAAAGGAAACAAAGCCAAAATTAACTCCTTGAGCACAGGAGGCCTTATGCACAAATCAATTTTCATTTTGCAGAGTATGGATACATACTTACAGATACTAAACCCTGATGTCTGCAGTGCCCTTGGTGCTGTTCTTGGGGTGACTTCATGGGAGAAGATGGTATTGGGTTGCCCCTCAGGACCCCAGTGTGGTTGTGCAGAGAGAATGAAGTGCAGGCAGCCAAGCAGGACCAGAATTAGCAGTACATAAGATGACCAAAAAAGAATTTTATCCTTTTACCCATGGAAGAAAAGAGAAGCTTGCCTCTTGTAACACTGAAATTCTTCCCTTCTACCACCTGAAACAGAGTTCCTGCAATGTACAGTCACTAATCCTCTCCATCTCTTCCATCATATGGAGCATTGCCTGCATGGACAGGTGCTCTAGAGGTTGCTTTTGGTTTCAAGACAAATCACCTGTCAGTCAGTTACATCAGACTAGGATATTTCTCACATATTTGTTCATTCCAAGTGTGTTTTCTTCAATGTCCTGCCCAGCACACCGAAGAGTGATATATCTAGTGGGGATGCAGTATATTCTCCGTGGGGGAATAAAGCCAAACTGCAATGGTTTTACAAAGTCTGTAATTTCCTGCCTACTGTGTAAAATTGGCGTAGTCTCTGAGAAAGCTTGGCCATGGGGTTTGCAAGCATGAGCTCCTATTGCATTACCTAATGCTTTAGGAAGACATAAAGACTGGTTTATTTTAGCAAAACCACAATCAAAGGTAAAATCTTCTTAATTATTCATGTTCAGTAAAGAATTCATGCCAGTGCCCTTATGAAATCACATCCTCTCTCCATCCCAGTCATCCCATGAAGCACCTTTGGCACCTGCCTCAGTACTTTGGCATTTGGTATCAAAAGGGTAGAATAGTTTTGTCACCCTGGAGCTCAAGTTACTCAGCTTGAGACCCCTTACACTGCACAGACAGCCCACATTTAGAAGCCACAGACACCTGCCAAATGAGACACCCAATCTGCCTTGAAAACCCCTGTCTGTCCAGATATGTTGCATGTATAACCAAATTCCTTTTATGATTTCTGCATCATTTTGCAGATCACTTTTTCTGTTCCCAGCACCAGTTTCCATTAGAAAGCCGTGCTGCTCTAGTAGCAAGATGCAAGGCTAGACTTTGAGATGTGCATTTTAGACACTTTTATCCATGTGTGGGTACCTCTAAATAAGGCTTTGGAGTGGCAGGAGCAATGTCTGAGATTCATTAGAGACTTTCTGCTCTGTAGGTCCATCTCAGGAAAGGTGGACAAGGAGGGTGAAGAAGAGAACCAGATCCCTGTCACATTCATGCACGTGTGGCCCCAGTGAGCCCAGACCTCCCCACAGTCCTGTCCAGTGTTCCCTCTGGGCCATGCCCATGCTGCACAAATAGCCCTATTTCATACAGACTACTCCAGAAAAGCTCTGGTGGTCTAGGAAAGCCACGGGCAGCACAGTGTAATTACACCTTTCTGCCAGACAAGCTGCTGCACTCCAGCCTCGGTGGCTGGCAAGGCTCAAAGGCAGCATCAGCCATTGGCACCTCCACGCCATTGCTGTGTCTGTGCCCTCCAACAGTGAGGAAATGCTTGTGCTGGATTAAAATCCTTCTCTGGCCTCTGTGACCCACTGATGGCCGATGCCAGCTGCAGAGCAGAGTGCCTCATTCACTGTATCCTTCCCCAGAGCCATCTCAGCTAATAAATGCTGTCAGTGAGAAAAATGGCCCCAGAGGCCAGATTTCATTGTCAGAATCTGGCCTCTGGCACCAACTGTCTCATTCACTTGTGACTTGTAAGCCCAAGGCCGTGCTGTGTTTTCCCTGGCAGTAACTAACCCGGGCTCCTGCACACAGGAGGGAGTTTGGATTGTCCTGGGCAGGAGCTTGGGCATCCTCTACTCCAGGTTCTCTTTCACCCTCAGAACTGGCATGGTCTGCCCCTGCACATGGGGTTTGCTAAGCACAAGCCACACGAGGGCCCTCCTACAGGATGATGTGAAATCTCCAGTAACAATCCTGCATCTGTGCCTGCNAGCTCTTCCCTCGTGGGGGTGCTTTGCTGTGTGCTGTTTGACAGCGCTCAGACAGATGAACAACAAATAAATCCATTTATTTTCAAAAATCAATCCTCACAGGAACTCCCTGGGAAGACAAAACTTGTATTGCACTAATTATATTCTATAAAGTATCTCTTTATGCTTCACAACAGTTTAAGGAAGGAACTCAGGATATGACAATAAAAGGAGGAACAAACTGAAGCACCATTCAGTCTGTCCTCATCTGCTCTAGTGCTGTGTTTGATCTATACTGGTTGTAAGAGGAAAATGTGGACCTACCCTCCCTTCTTTAAGGGCAAACAGCATCCAGAGGTCATTTTAAAAGATCACACAATCAGCTATAGCCAACATAAGTAATTATAGTGTATTTACATTGCCACAGTATTCTTGGTTGTTTTTTTGTTGTTAATAACTTCCGTTATGCAGCGCCTTTGTCAGAAATCACCCACTGTCATCAGCTTCCCCAGAGAGCTCCCACACAAAATAAGGGCTGAATGCCATCCTCACCTCCAGTCTGGTAACTGTTGGTGACCAGCTGTGTTAGGAACCGTGGTCAGATCTGCCTGCTGGACACAGTACCTGTTTACACTTGGATATTGCTTAGAGGAAATCATCTATTCCCATCAAGCTGGAACATCCCTTTTCCTCACAGCTTATTTTTAGCATATTGTACTTACGTTTTCAGAGTTCTTGAATCCGAGAAGGAGGTGTTACTAACATTTTTTCTGAGGCAACTTAAGATTTCCCATTTGTAAGCTATTTCTCTGTGCCAGTCAGGTGATTACTGCTAAGCCTGCAGAGAAGTTTCACACATTACACAATAATTTGTGGGGATCCTAGCAACAACTGTGTTGGGTAAAAGATGTCCATTATATTCCATGACCTAATGCTTATCACGCTCAGTGAGCAACACTCGTGGCTATTTCATTTAGGTAGTTTATAAAACTGAACTGCTGAACTACAGAACCAGCCTTGTTCCCAATGCAGGGAGCTACAGCTTGTGTTGTAAAGGCCATTTGACTGCACAGGCTGCTGTGTACGTGCAAAGTGCTCTCAATTAAAAAAAAGAAAAAAAACCCCACAAATAAAGCCCAGAACTATGCCTATTTCTTCTTTACACAGATACAATCACTCCTGCTTAAGCTCACGTGCAGTGAAAATCTCATATGTACTGAAAGGAGCTCTTCACGTCCCTTGCAAAGGCATCCTCGGCAAATAGTTAGGCACTCTTTGAGTGATGATTGTAATCCATGAAATGAGAAGCTGGGGGCAAAACTGTGCCCTTAGGGCACAGGCACTGTCTTGAGGCACAGAAGACTGCCCAGGCTCTGCAGCCAAGGCAGCACAGCTTTGGTGTGGGAAGTAACCCCAAATCCTCACAGGAACCAAAGTTACTCCTGAAGGAAGATCCCCTGAGACACAAAGGACTCCAATGGCATGAATTTTGGTGCTGCAGTTTGTACTCAGAAGCTGATAAAGTCAGATGAGATGTCAAAGGAGGGATGTAAGTGTCCTGTGATGAAGCATGGCTGAGTTAGAAGGTTGCCTTGTTTTGAGCAAACAAAGGAACAAAGGTGTCTGGGTATCAGAGTCCTTTGGATGCTGTATCTCAAGTGTCTCATGTCCTCATGTCCGTGCCTGGAGGGAAAAAACTGAGACTGCCATTTTGTACAGTTGCTTCTAATCATCTGCCAGCAGCACCTCAAGGCTTCAGCCAGCTAGTCCCCAATCAAGCCCTGGTTCTCAAATAGATATTTATAAATTCAGAATACTGCACTGCAGCAAGCGACGCTGGCATAAATTCCCATCTGTCATCCCCTAATCATCTCCCAGCACAATGATCAATCTCTTTCAAATTCAAATGATCTTAACCACTTAGTATCTAGAAAATACACTGCAAGAAATGGGCAGTGTACCATCCAGGACAATTTAGGAGTGCTGACCTATCCAGCAGCTCCACCTAAATTACAGCAGAGACAGATATTTTTATATCTCCATCATCATCATCATCATCATCATCATCATCATCATCATCATCTCTGCCATAGTTCTCATCACAGACTACCATGCTAGTGCAAGAATTAAAAGGTTAAAATATGGTCACAAATACTCTTCTATCACCTTTCACCCCCAGTGGGTAATTTTTGCCCACAGGAAAGCAGGACACTGAGGAGACACTGAGGAGTTACTGAGAGACTGGCACAAGGACACAGTTGGTCACACAGAGTGGTGTGCCCACCCACTTCCCATTTTACTGAGCTTTAGATACTGTTTGAGGACACACCAAGGACCAACTTATGGCTAGCAAATGGATGAAGGACTGAGGCATCCATAGCTCATCTATATTTTCCCTAAAGAGTGTGCAGCAGGAAAACTACTCACAGACCCTGTGCTGGACACTGGTGTACTGGCAACTTTCTGCTGCACCCAGGATGTGTCTGTTTCCACAGAGTAAATGGTGTTACTGTATTTCATATCATCCAGCAAGAAAAAAGCTCTAATGTGATCCCAGGGAAAGCGTTTCCAATGCAAGGTACAGACCCCTTGCAGTAAAAATTGGGTAGAGCTCATATGTACTTTGTCAGATCAATTTTCTAATCTGGCTCACCGAGGAAGGCTTGCTGGCCTTAAATAAATAAGTTGCATTTCAGCACATGCTATTACTGCTGTGGCTGGGAACCCTGAGAGAGGCAGGGGCAAAGGGTACAAGGGAGTGCTCATAAATCTGCTCCTGTAGCAAAGAGTGGGGTTAGCACCAAGCAGCAGGACCCTGCAGTGGATAGAAAGTGTAAGGAGCAGGGCTGCTGTACCTGAACACAGCATGGCTTCAGCATCCCTGCAGGAGCTGCTCTGACAGTCAGGCCAGAGTTCCCAGCAGGGACCAATGCCTCCAGACATCCCCCTTGCTGCTCACTGGCTCCAGCTGCTGCTACTGGAATGAGTCAAGTCCAGAGGATTTAAAGAGAAGATACATCCCATGGGTCACATCCAATATCTGTGAAGCTGAGGCAGTCAGCCTGGCTGGCCAAAACCAGCAGTGGCTGCAGAGCCATGATAAACACTCCAGCTCGAGGATTTCCTTGACAGTACATCACTCACTGCACCTCCAGGGCTCATCAGCAGGCACAGCAGAGACATTTCTAAGCAAGTAAGTGAAAAATGACACAGCAGTTCTGGCTGTATCACCTCTTGTCTCCCACGTCTGCACTGAGCTGAAATCAATGCAGTTGCATTCGCATTAATGGAGGACAGAATTGGGAATATTCCCTTGAAGGCAATTTGAGACAGTACCATTGGAAAGATCGTGCTTCTTTTTTCTTTTTTTTTCCTTTTTTTTTTAATATAGAGAAAGTGCCAGTTGATTGTCATGTTTGGTTTAGTTGTTTGGTGTTTTTTTTCCCAAGATACAAAATTAATACATTCAGTTAACACAAAAACAGGTGAGGGCTGTTAGGCAAGATCATTCACTCTGCTGCAGTTCATTTCCCTGGTGGCAGAAATCTGCTCCCAGACAGCAAGTTTTGAAGGCATTCATGAAGGAGGAAGTTTTTTCAATGCCAAGTAAAACAGTTTTTTAAAAAAACAAGCATTTTCAGTTGTAAGACATGTCCTAGCCATCATTACCTTTATGCTACTGACTTCCTTTTTCTCTGGTTTAAAGGAATCTTTACAATTATTGTTGATTTGTTTTGGGAAATCCATCAAAGCTGGCAGAAATGTTTGAAGCACTGAATGCACAGAAGAGGTGATTTACAGAACACTTAGGGAAGTTTCAACTACAAACATTTGGCAGTCACTTGTACAGTAAACCAGATCTCTGATTTTTAAGCACTTCTTCAGGTATTCTAGCCAAGTGATACCAGCCTCTGATGGGAACAATCTTGTCTGTCTCATTCTAGCCAAACTGAGAGTAGGAATAATAGGAATATTTTTTTTTTTTCCAATTCAAGACTACACAGTACTAGTAAACAAGAGGAAGTAGTTAAAATTTGGCTACACCTTTGTGCTCCATCAAATCTCTTAAGTACTTACAAGGGCTGTTTATATTCACTACCCTTCTCATTCATCCCTTGTTATATGAAAAAGTGAAAAAAAGCAAGGTGGGAAATAAAAGCAAGTGTGTGAGAGAGTTTTTTTTTCCTCTGTGTGCACAGACAGGAGTCCCAGCACCCCCTGCTCAGGGGGTGGATTCCACAGCTGAGAGCAGGGCCAGATGCTCCTGTCACTGCAACAGCTTCTCTGAGGGACCCGACAGGGGTGTTCTCCTTTTGGTTTCTTGAATTTAATAAGGTGGTCATGTTGCCAAGTGCTTGAACAACTCCAAGCAAGTGCTCAGAAAAGCTCATGTTATCTCTTAATAGCCTAACTCCGTGTTTCTTTCTCCACAGCAAACATCTTGACAGTCATCATCCTCTCCCAGCTCGTGGCTCGCAGGCAGAAGTCCTCCTATAATTACCTTCTAGCTCTAGCTGCTGCTGACATCCTGGTCCTCTTCTTCATCGTCTTTGTTGACTTCCTCATGGAAGACTTCATCTTAAACAAGCAGATGCCTCAGGTACTGGACAAAATAATTGAGGTGTTGGAATTCTCTTCCATCCACACGTCGATCTGGATTACGGTCCCGCTGACCATCGACAGGTACATCGCCGTGTGCCACCCCCTCAAGTACCACACGGTCTCCTACCCTGCCCGCACGCGCAAGGTCATCGTCAGTGTCTACATCACCTGCTTCCTGACCAGCATCCCCTACTACTGGTGGCCCAACATTTGGATCGAAGACTACATCAGCACCTCCATGCACCACGTCCTCATCTGGGTCCACTGCTTCACTGTGTACTTAGTGCCCTGCTCCATCTTCTTCGTCCTGAATTCCATCATCGTGTACAAGCTGCGGAGGAAGAGCAATTTCCGCCTGCGAGGGTACTCCACAGGGAAAACAACAGCCATTTTGTTTACTATAACTTCTATCTTTGCCATACTGTGGGCGCCAAGAATAATCATGATACTGTATCACCTCTACGTGTCTCCTATAAACAACAGCTGGGTGGTCCATATTGTGTCGGACATCGCCAATATGCTGGCGCTGCTGAACACTGCAATTAATTTCTTCCTCTANCTCTACTGTTTTATTAGCAAAAGATTTCGCACAATGGCAGCTGCCACCTTGAAAGCCTTCTTTAAGTGTCAGAAGCAACCTGTGCAATTCTATACAAACCATAACTTTTCCATAACAAGCAGCCCTTGGATTTCCCCAGCCAACTCTCACTGCATCAAAATGCTTGTTTACCAGTATGATAAGAATGGAAAGCCTATAAAAATATCACCATGAAAAGGCCAATAGTTGGAGTTTCCGGGTGCAAGTTCTTTTCAAGGGGTTACATCTTCAGGATGTAATTTTCTGAAATGGCTGTTTTGAAGAGAGGTCATTTGATTTCATTTCCCTGGGTGGCCAGGGGCAGATCAGACTGTCGGGAGGAAACAGGAGCACTTGATTTTAGGAGCAAAAGTGAGAAGGCAAACACCTCCATCTCTTATATAGCATTTTGAATATGCTTCAGAGTTCAAGTCTTAGTGTTGAGTCACACTCAAACGTTTTGCATCCCTACACCAGTGCAATCCAAAGTCATCAGAAGGGCAAAGCCACAGCAGTGTTTAATTACGACCTTTTAAAACACAACAAAACCTTACTCGACCATCAGTTTGCTATCGAGAAAGTAAAAGGATGCTTTTGTGTACTGTGGAAGGTGCCATTTCTGGAGTGTGCACTTGCCAAAAATTATGTGTTGATTCTGGCATGAAATGCCACCACACACAGTTGTGCTGTCAAGACCTCCTTGGAGGAGGCAGCCTGTGAGACACAAATGGTGACAAGCCTGGTTTTGGCTCATTTGAACAAGGCTCAAGGACTGATACAGTACCTGTTGCAGCCTTGGCATGGAAAGCAATCCTGCAAGCTGCCACTATTTGCGTGTTTTAAGTTGTTATTTCAGAATGTGACTGAGACAGGGGAGCTCAAGAGAGGGAGGGATGTTTCTAGAGCCAAGAACAAAAGCAGCATCTTTCCCCAACTATTTCAGTCACAGTGTTGAAGGACTTTCAAGGATGGAACCGAGTCCTGCCTAAAGCAGAGCTCTCACCAAAGCTGCTCCTGTGAGCAGTGGTCAGAGCCTTCAAGTTCCTTCTTAATCAATGAAGTTATTCTTATATAACATTCTCAGTTATTCCCCGTGTTCAGGCCTTTAGGGATTAACATATAAAAAAACTTCAAATTTTCTTCTGATGGATGATGCCATCCTATTGCAGATTTGCCTTGTAGTTGTTGAAAAAAAAACAAAACAAACAAAACCAAAAACCAAACTGTGAAAGAAATTCATTAAATACGCAACAGTAGTAAAAACATTAAAGCCTTAGTTTAAGCTGGTCTAAGTATTTCACTTTGTTAAAGGAGGTTAGCTTCTCTTCCTTCACACTCAAAAACCAGCATCCCATCAATGCTGAGTGTAGAGAATAAGAGATTTACAGGACGGCTGAAAATGCATTTCTTTTTAATTTGTTTCCCTTTCAGATCTTGGCACATGGTCTCTTGGAGCCACATGCCACAACCTCTTTATTCTGCACTGGGCACTTAGTAGGGCCTCAGGAGCTGGTGTGAGGGCAGTCAAGGTGTGTGGTGAACACAAGCCCAGCGTGGTCAGGGCATGCAGCAGCTCCTCAGGAGCTGCAGATCTGTGGTGGCTTGATGCTAACACTGTGTTTGTGCCTGTGCCCACCCCCAGTGCCAGCAGGGAGCTCAGGTGGTGCATCAGGAACTAGCACAGAGAGGTGCTCTGAGGAGGGATCCAGTCAGGTGGGATCAGAGGGCTGAAAACATCTCTCTAAAACACACGGATGGCTCAGCTTTGGTGCAAATCCCCTCAGAAACACCAAGTGAAGTCCTGCTGAGAACAAGAGCCTGGTTCTGCCACAAAAGTCGTGTTTGCACAATGCCTGGTACCCACCTCCTCCAAGAGCCAACCCCAGCAAAGCCAAGCTCACCTTCCCCAGGAGGGAAGGGTGCAGAAAGCACAGGCCATGGCAGCCAGGCCCCCAGGCAAAGGCACGGAGGGCTGCTCTCCAGAGAGATGCCCTGGGCCCCAGGACACACTGCCCAGGGCCCTCCCAGTGGCAGAACTGCTCAGCAATTCTCTGTGAGGTGCTGAGGCACCCCCGGGACCACACAGACCCAAACAAGGAGAGGGGAAATGGGGGCTGAGAGCGAAATCTGACCCTTTCCACCCTCACCCACCAAAGGGATGGCATCCATTTAAATGTCCCCAAAGAGAAATGAGGAGCGTCTCAGTCCGTTGGCTGTTCATCCTTGTGATCTCAAAGCTTCACCCTTGCAATAATAAAGTGTAAAAGGGATGCTCAGCATTGCTTTATTTGCCATAATAAGGTTAAAATTATTGCTCCCTTCATAGTGTTTTACAGAAAATCAGTTTTGTGGCCATCCTGCCTGCCCTTCTCTCAGAAACTTCCCTCTAGTCTTGTCAGTTGATAGTAACCAAAGTTACCTTATGGAAATGGTAATGTATGTTTCATTTTGGGAAAACACTGTATTTATAACTTATTTTTGTTCTGCATTTGTTATGAGGAATGCTTGTCCGAGTTAAATGTGAATGAGTCTGAAGTGCAATATCTACATAGATAAGTGGTTCATATTTGAGAATGTATCTATTGAAAAAAATACCTATTTATACAAGAAGTTCACTATTCTACTTAATATAATAGTAACCTTAAAGAAAATAGTGAATGTTTAGGGCTTTTATTTATTTAAAAATTCAATTAAGTGCATGGCATATGCTGCCATTCACATGCTGTGACTTATTAATTTTTGTAACATAATGTTTATCCTGCAAACTGTTAGTGTCATCTGATTTTTTCTGTCCTGATAATGTATTTTTGTAAATTATCATATTTAAAAACAATTTTTTTTTCCCTATGAAAAATAACACATTAAATTCTTGTAACTTATTTGGAAAAACTCACAATCATTTTCCATATCATTTTAGAAATGACAAGGTGCAATTTTTATGTACAGTGGATTGGTCATTTCACTTCTGATAATTTAGGGCTTTAAAAGCTTGCTTCCAAAACCCTTTGAAGTCAAAGGGAAGGCTGCTAGTGGGGTTTGTGGTTGGTTTTTCCAATCTCCATCATTTTAGGAGGGCTTTGGATCAAGCTGTGTCTTGTTAGCAGACATTCAAAGCCTTCTTAGAGTCCAGTTTGGATAATAAAGCCTTGACTTTTTAGTCTGCCATATGGGAGCTGCTGTTGATAATACTTGCCTTATTTTTGGTTGTGTGAAGCATCTTGCAATGACTGTTGCTAACTGGCCATTGTCTTGCTGTATTATTTGTACCTCCTATTTTGCCAATAGTAAAAACTTAACCAAGCACATATAGTGTCGTTATTTAGGGGAAAAGTATCCTGGAGACAAAACCATCTTTGTTGTGGAGATGGTCTTTTGTACTCTAATTTTTATTTCAAATATCTACAATTAGAAAAAATAAGCTGTGAATGGACAGTTTTACAATTACTTAGACCACAGCTAGGAACAAAAATACTTTTTAGATGAGTTGCTGGTATATAAAATTATGGGACCTATCACCTATTTAAATTGTGAATATTGATATTTTCATAAGTAGACAATATATTGTGTTTGACAAACTTGTTTGTATTATAATAAATTATGGTGCATAACTTACTACTGTGTTTGGAGCTGTTTGATTTATGGATTCTTATGATATACTTCTAATTTATAGACACTTATGATGCACTACAAATAAGAGACAGAAAGTGGATGCAGAACCTCAGGAGACTGCTCGTGGAAGAAGCCCAACATTTCTTGAAATGAAAATTACTAACACTGCAGAAAATGTAAAACCATCTGGGATCAAGTTCTAGTTTCTCTGGAAAAGTAAAAGGACATGAAGAGGACAAAAAAACCTAAAACTAAGCAGAGACTAGAAAAGAATCTGACCAGAAATGTCCAGTGTCTTAGAAATCAAACAGTGCAGGGTTAAGCACACTGAGAGGAGACGACCATGCAGGCAGTGCCCGACCTGCTTGTCAGATTTCCCTGCTGAAAAAGGCTTGGGAACAGGTTTCAAAATACAGCTTCAAAGACACAAATGAGGGGAAAGGGGCACTGCAGAAAGGGGCAATGTCAGACTTGATAGAGCTTATCAGAGTTGTTCCTTAAGGAAGGAGCCTGGAGTCTGCCTGTCTTGATACTTTCATTTACAGCTGTGGCATGAGAAGTACTGATGAAGTGTACAGGTCATAAAAATAACGTGGCAGAGGACTAAAGGACAGGTATTTCATGTAAGAATCAGATGACCTTGCAGATTGCAGTGATAAAACCGGGATGAATTCAATAGTAATAAACACAAGGTTCTCCACTTGTTTACCTGTAACAACACATTTGCTATAAAACCTCAGCAGTCACAAACAACCAAGAACCCAGTTGTGCCAGCTGGGCTTGAATGACAGTGAGTCACCAACAGAAAGCAGCTGAGAAAAATCCCAGAATGTAATCACAGACACTTCTAATGATACAGCACGATATTAATTGCATTTTATAAGACTTCATGTGCTATATGCATATATATATCTGTATAAAGGGATAAATAGCAGTGCAGAAAAACTTGATGAGAGTGAGCTGGAACAAAAATAAGCAGCTGTGAGTGAAGCCTTACCTCTACCAGCCACCCTGCTCACTTGGAAAAGGGCAAAGAATTTAAACAGCCAAGACTTTTCCCTCCTGGATTTTATAACGGAGTTTGCAGGCCAGCCTCAGAACAACCAGACTTTCCAACAACAGGATTGGAGACATTCAGCCTTGTGAATTCAATATCACTGGGAGCCTGGTGACGGCAGTGGCTTCCAGCAGTACCTTCCTGATCATTTGTCACAGTCACCTTTTAAATGTAACTGATTCTGCTGGATTGAGCTCCCCCAGGTTTCTGTCCTGCCGGTACAGAACTTCAGCGTTGTTACATTTCTAGAATAAAAGTGTGAGTAAAAGTCCAAATCTGAGATGTCATGTTCAGGAGGAAATCCATCAGCCTATGACTAGTGCATATCTCAGGTATTGGGCTAAAATCACACAGGGCTGCAGCCAAACAAAACTGTGCATTTTAGCTAACATTGCTTAAAATGGTCTTTAGCAGAGATTCATTTTCCTGAATTTCCTCTGTGGTTTTTTTTCAACAGGTCTCCTCTCTCCCTCATATCCTTTAATGAAGAAAATATAGAGTACATGCTGTGGAGTTTTTCCTCCTTTTTCTTTTTTTTATCTACTTAAGAGTTTCAGAAAAAGCAACCTAATTGAACTGGGGGCAGTTTTAAAGAAGGGATAACTGTGTCCAGTAACACAAGAGCAGAGGAATAATTTGTATTATCTCCTCTTTTAAGCTTTATTGCTGGGGCCAATTTAGACAGAAACAACCCAAGCCCCTGTCTCTTGCTGTGCATACCCAAACAGGTCAAATGATGTCAGATAATTGCTTTGCTTGTGTTTAAGACAAGAAGTTTATATTGGTGATGTTGGACCATGAGGTTCAACCATGCCCCAACTCCTCCAGGACCTTCTGCTCTCTCTGAGCTCTCAGCCCAGCTCCAGGCTCAGAAATGGTCACCTGTCCTGCTGTCCACCCTGTCCCTTTGTCCAGCCACAGGGACACTGCACAGGTCTGCTACATGGCAAGTTGGCATGGAGGGGAAAATGGGGAAATTTGGGGAGGTGCTGCTGTAAGCAACCCCTAATCCCTAGACTAGAGAGCATTATACAGAGCCCAGGGGTGCAGAAGCCAAGACCAGACAATGTTACTATTTTGATTTTAAATTGTAGATGTCAAATGAATCATATTGTCTAAAGCTCCCCAATCTGATCAAATAGTCACTTTAAAACAGCATCTGTTGTTGTTTATCAGTGTTAATAGAGGTTTAATTATTAATATTTAATTATTAATAGGGGTGTAGGGGAAATTAGCTGAAAGCTGCTTTGTAGATTAAAGCTGACTCAGATTAGAAAAACACAAACTAAGTAAAGAAAACCAAGAACTATCCTGATATATAAAAACATTTGAAGGAAGACCCCCCTCAGTGCCAGCACAGCTCCAAATGGACCAGAGGTGCATCCTCCCCCTGCAAAGCTCCACACACCACTGGTGAGGACAATGAGCAGCCCTGTGTGAACTGATGGGGTGTAATGAGCCCAACTGCGACAAAGAGCACCCCCAGCCTGGCTGAGCCAACCAACAGGCACAAGTGCAAGTCATCCAAAGCATCTCCTGAAGCTGCGTCCGTCCCAGAGATCTCCAGCAGACATCTGGCCACAGCTGGCTGCTTAATCACCTGCCTGCAGGAAGAGCCACATGCATAACAAACCGATTTTCATTTAAGCCCATCTTGCACTGGTGTGCCCTTTTCCAGGAGCGCGTTTGGTGAACTCCAGCAATCAACAGTCCTAAAACTCAGTCAGCGGCGTGCAGGGAGGCTCCGACAATTCCTCCCTGGGAGCCCAGCCCGGGGGGCAGCGAGGAGGAGAAGGAACAGCACGTGGTGTTTGTGTCTGGGAGCGCTGGGGAGAGCAGCACCCGGGGGGGAAGATAAGGCCACACATCTGCAGGCTGGGCTGGAGAGGCTGCTTAACATGCAAAGCCACCGCACGGAATGCGAGCTGCTGCAGCGGTGACTCAGAGGGGACAGTGAACAGGGAAGGGAGGCAGTGTGTGGTTTAATTAAACTGCTCGGAATTATCAAAGAGGGGGAAACACAGGAGCAGCACAGGGGAATCCAGGGGCAGAGGGCAGTGGCTGTCACCTCATACAGGAGCACATTAGGAAATAAAAGGAATCCAAATCAAGAGCATCAGTGGGTCTCTGGAGGGAGGAATCCAGGAGGCACCAAGACAAGGGTTAGGCCACTACAGAGTCATGGAATCATTTAGGTTGGAAAAGACCCTTAATCTCCTGGAGTGCAGCCATAGTACAACTCAGCAGAAACACTGGAGTTCCTCTGACCACCACCTCAGAGGGGTTGTACGAGGTCCCTGCAGAGACTGTGGGTGCTGCTGACCACACAGGAGGACCTCTCCTTCAAGGCCTGCCCCCATAACCCTCAGTCTTGTCTTAATTAGGGCCAGAATGAGTAAAACAACAACACAGTGGAGGAAAGTGCTAGTTCCAAGTTCTATTGGTGCTGACTGGCAGCATTTTGGCAGTGGGAAGGAGCCTCCTGCAGCGCAGCCTCCCCTGTCCCGTCCCAAAGTGGAGGGGGCTGCCCGTGCAGGACGTTGCCTTGCAAGAAGCACACATTGATTTTAGGGCTCTGTACAACCACAGACATTAACAGCAGCACTTAACAGAACCTCACACTTGTTCAGTAACCACCCCACATCTGCCAGCCTGCACCAGTTACTGCACTGCAACCAGCACTCTGCAAGGCACCCCTAAGCATGGATGCAACCACAATCCTGCAGCCACAGGCAATGGCAGAGATGACAATCTCTCAATGCTGCTAAAGTACATTAAACAAAACCAAACTATTCTCCACTCAAGCCTCTCTGCACTAGTTATCCTCTTACGCCCCCATAAAGCAACAAAGGAGAAATATCAGTATCTTTGTGGGGTTTTTAACAGCTGAGTTTTTCATCATTTTTCCCCACTCCGTTAAAGTCTTGGGGAGATGTATGAGGACAAGTTATCCTTCTCTGTGATGAGTCACCCTGGCCTTGCCCACTTAGAGAGGTTTTTGATTGCTATCAGGGTGAGAATGCCCCAGATGGAAGAACATGCTGCCTTACCAGCATCCCCACTGTGCCCCTTCAGCAGTGCAGGACTCGCCTGCAGAGACCCAGGATCAGATTCATGAGCATCAAGAAATTGCAGGGCTCTGCTCCCATTAGAGCTGGGGTTAAATTCCAAGAGAGGACTGAGTGAAGATACAGCTCAAGCAGCTCTATATGGTTTTGGAAGCAGGTTTAAAAGATTTAAATGTTCCAGGAGATGAAAGTACTGGCTACTAAATGGATTCAACAAAACTCATCCTTGTGCTTACAAGAGACTGAGCGTTTAAAATCTACATTGCACACGTTTACTAGTGATTTTCTAGAAAACAGATTATGACATTACAAATTAAAAGACTTTGCTGTACTTTTCTTTGATTAGTTTTCTAAAAGACAAAACTCAGGCTAGTTTTGACCCTATGGTTCTCCTGTCTCCAGGAGGCCATCAGACATCCTTCTTGGCTCACAAGCCCTACACCTACCCAGGGCCACACTGGGGCACAGCGTGTTCCCTCCCCATCCACTTCACTAATGACCAGTGGGTCACAAAGAGGAACACCGACCCCTTTCTTGTTAGCCAATAGTTTATGGCAGTTGGTATCAGACGGGGAAAATCAAGCTTTTGAATTTTTACAGGTGTTCTGACCTTGTCCTTCAGAGCAGGTTTGTACACCCACCTTTACCTGGAGCCACACCAGCCTTCTGCAGCAAACAGCTCTGCTGACTCCAGTGGGCCCTGAGAGCTTGGCAGCCTCTGACACAGCTCTCACATTATGGGGAAGCAGGTGGAGGAATGAATGTTGCTGTGAGTTCTCAGACTGGTGTATACCAGCCTCCTGATGGGTGGGAGTGCCACCACCCCCACCTCGCCTCCTGGCAAAGCCATTTCCTGCACCTGCAAAGCCCCATCTCCTCAGGCAGCACTAACACATTCCCAGTGGGCACAGGATGCTCATTGGTGAGGTCTGTGACACAGCCCAGACACACAGGGGCTCAGAAATGCCAGCTGCTCATGTCCGGTGAGCTCCCAGCTAAGCACCGGGGGATCAGAAGAAATGATATTTCAGAAACAGCTCATCTGGATCAGCCTTTTGGATCACATTGTCCTCACCAAGACATCTCAGTTTTACAGCTCCTAAACCCAGCCTTGATGTGAATAAACAAGGGAGAGCTGAAGGCTGAGTTAGTGCAGAGTCAGACAATGGACATGCCAACATCTGCAGGCACACGAGCACTTTGTGAATCCAGTTTATAATGAACTGGGCACACCGTTAAGGTTTGGCTGGCCAGGCTGGCCTCTCAGCAGGTACAGACATTTGCTTCCTGACCTGGGGGTAAGATAGACAGCTGCTCTCCAGGATGTGGGGATACTCCTCAGGATCACTTCCTGGATTTTTTTTTTCTTAATAAATATTTTGTTTTGAGAACTTCATTGATGCAGAAATCTGCTGGAAGGATTACTGCAAATAGATGATCCTACATTAAAGACCCACTTTAAAGCCAATGCATGATTTCCAGAAGACCCCTGCCTCCCTCAGGAAACCACAATGTACACCCTGTATGCAGGGACAGCTGTACTATAGCCAGTGTCCCCTGACAGAGCTGTAACAAGTTGAAGGTGGCTCCATTAATAACACCGAATGCTGCCAGTGCCACATCTGTCACTTGGGACAAGTTTCTGTTGCAAAGACACTTTATTTCGTAGTTTGATTGTAGAGGGAAAAGCTGAAGATTTTTTAATGGTTTAAGGACTCAGGAAAAGGAATTCTGCATATTTCCAGGGAACATCTACCAACATCCAGGTCAGCAATGTAGGTCATGCTGGCCTGGTTATGCTGAGGAGTTCTGCTCTGAGACCAGCAGCCAGCTCCAGAGGACCCTAACACAGCAAACCAGGTCATTGACAGGGAGAGGCCAAGAGCTCCATGCTACACTTTTTGCACCGAATGCACATGAAGGACTAATATGAGAAGTCACAATTGGACAGAAGGCTACAAACTGTGGAAACAGAGCCAGGGCTGGGAAATCCAGGAGACCAGGCCAGGGTGTACTTTCCATGATGGATGTTAATGCATTTTAGTCCTTTCTACCCTCTTGAAATCCCTGGAGGGATGGTGGTGGACAAAAAACTCGTAAGTCCTGAGCAAGAATAACATTGAAGTGCAGAGGAGAGGCTGTGCTGGCATGTCCTGCAGCCCAGCACAAGGTGGGAGATCTACAAGCAGGCATGGGACATCTCAGCCACGCAGAGCAGAGCAGTGACACTGATGGCAGCTCTCAGCCTGGACCATGTCCCAGACCTGGCACCTCACTCAGCTCTGGGGACACAGGCCACCAGATAATCGTGTAATGACACTTAACCAGACGTTGTGATACCTTCACTGTCCTGGGAATAGCCACAGCATGAGCACATAACCCCACACCTGCATTTCCTACCTGCCCACAGCAGGCTGTGGAGATCAGCACTGCTTTGTGTACATTTGGAAAAGCTGCATTGCCAAGTGTCCTGGCAGTGACTGCTGCAGTGGGGAAGTCCAAGGTGAGACAGTCATGCTGCAGATCTGATTCAGAGAACCTCCAGATGGTACTTCTGGCACTGCTTTGCTGTATTTGTCAGGGACACCCCAGAAAACAGTATGCAGGCATTGAGTTAGTGAAACTAGCTGCCAGGCATGAAGGGTTAACAGTTCATCTAGAAAGATTAATTTATGCCCAAAACCCTTTCTGTTGTCACTTACTGAGAGAAAAAAAGTTAAGCACTGTAAAATGGGCAGCGATAATTGCATTTCCTTAAGGATGTGTCTGGCAGGAGGTCGCTATCTGCTCCATGAAGTACGTGACCATGATACTGTCATTTTGACAGAATCAATGTATGTAGTCATTAATCTTACAAATTAAAAACCCATAAATCTCTGTTAAACCCACTGTCATTGATTAGGAATTACATTACCACAATACACAGAAGCCTTTTAATTTTGTTTTTCCTCCAAAATGAATAAACAGGTCTGTTCAGTTTATCTTCTCCTATGCTGGAGTGATAAAGGGCAAAGCCATTTCATGGCTATGCATCATTGTTTTGGAACAAAATCATAGCTAAGAAGCTTGGGAAGGGGGGAAATGAAGAAGAAAAATCGGTTTCCAGGGATGTAATTTAGCCCAACTACCTATTATTACTTCTCAAGGGTATCAAACACTGAGGCAGAATTTGTCGAACCTTAAATCTTGTAAATTTGGTTGATATACACCCTGTGAATCCAGCAGGTCTCCTCCTAAAAAAGATAAGGACATTCATTGTGTCAGATTTTTACCTGCTTGCCTACTTTTTTTAAATGCTCCTGGAAATAGTCCAGTTTGATCAGTTATCCAATCAACTGACCTTCCAAGGTAAGAGATAATTACTTCTCATTACAGTAATGACTCAATAATTCACATAAATGACTAGGAAATCCGCTGCCTTCTTCTGAATTTTGACATCTGGGTGGTGCTCTAAAATGCAAAAGCAGACCTGAACTTCAGAATAGAGACAACTCAATTGGAGACAGGAACTGATGTTCAGATAGTTCAACACACAAATGCTCTACTAGACCAGCCTGACTCCATCTTCATGACAAACCCTGCAGTTCTGGTGTGATTAGGTCACCATTTCATCTTGTTCAAGTATTTGGGAAGCAAAGTAAGGTCTTTCTGATAATTAGTTGTAAAATTGGGACCTAGTGTTCAGATTGAGCCATCTGTCAGTTTTACTGTTGGGAGGATACATACAAAAGAAGACTTCTGAGCATAAGGACTCAGACAAGAGCTTTGTGGAGGATGTTTCTGGGAACAGCTGGTGGGCACAGGAACAGGAGAGTGAGCAGCCATGAGTACACACCCAAGGCAAGACCAACACCCCAACTGGATTCCAGTACCTCCAGCAGGAAACAGAAAGGGTTCAAGGACTGAGACTTGTTCAACTCCTCTACCTTCTTCACTTGCTTTTTCTCACAATGCCCATCCTCTGGCTACCCCTGGCTTCAAACAAGGGGAAAAGAAACTCTACAAGCTGTCAGAGTTTGGATGCAAGCACCGCAATGGAGGGTAATTAAATATAGCATATGTTCTCTTTTAGTAGTTGTTTACAGCTGGAAGATCAAATGGTTTTCTCAGACTTTGATCTTGATGCTTCTCCTTGAAAAAGCACACAGACTGCTTCAATGGACCCTAGCTGCAACTTTTTAGGGATGATGTTGATTGGAGTCAGTTCCCCCCAGCAGAGCTGCACACCTTCAGGTTGGGGAAGCAGACAGATTTTCCAGTCTGTAAGGGGAACATACTGATAAGTTAAACTGAAAAGTGGGGGAATTTCAGGGTGCAAACCCCAAACCAGCAGCTTACGCACAGAAGTTAAAGAAGCAGCCACCCAGTGTCTCATCCAAACCTCAGGGCAGCTCTCACTGCCTCATCCCAATGCTGCTCTGAAATGCTGCTTGACTTCTGAAGGAACTAACCACTACTGCACCAAGAGAAGTAGCCTTTTTTTAAATAGAAAAGGGCAAATATTTTGTGTAAAAAGTCTTTTATTGGCACAAACAGGTCTTAAGCAAGAATTTTGTAATATATTTGCATAGTTAACATCAGGAAGTTTTCCTGGTTTTCTGGGTAAGCTGTTGCTCTAAGGACACAAGGCAAGCTGTATAATTCAAGCAGCCCCCAGACCAAGCCCAGCCAGAGGAAGCTATGGGACACTGACAACAGTGAATGATTTAATTTGCCTGAGGGCTAGAAAGTCAGAGAGTAGTACAAGATCCTCTGAACACCAAGTAGCCCTAACAAATATCCCCCTTCAGAAACATTGCAGCTGACTTTTGCCTTTTACTGTATCACACAGACAACAGAAGCCACTTAGGAGCTTGCCAGTTCTCAAATTGGCCAGCAAGCCTAAGCCAATCCAATTGGAATAGGAATAGAACCATTTCCCAGAGTGAAGCAAACCACACAAGATCAATGATATAGAACCTGGGACAAGGAAAAATTACTGTGTCTGAAGAAGGAAACAAACGAGAGAAAAATCCCAAATCAATTATTGTCAGGATCTGGGGAAAAATGAAATAGAATGTGGAATAGCAAAATGGCATTTCTATGTGCGTGTGTGAAATTAGTAGATACGGGACAAAATACATACTCACTTTTTACACACAGAAGACAACTCCCACTCCACGTTCTCACAGCTCCTTCCATAGCTGCACGCAAGTGTAGAGAGAGCACATGCACTGGATTCAAAGGGAAAACAGTGAAAACCATGAGAAAAATAGGAAGGTTAGCTCCTGCAGATGCACCTTTCCAAAGAGCACAGGATGAGTAATGCCTGCGCAACCCCCACGGGGCTTTGAAGAGAAACATTACATCCATTTGCTGAGTCTACTTGGAGTGCTAAATACAGCATTTGATAACTCATTCCTTGCAGAAAACATACAGGTTTCAGGTAACAAAAGCAGTAGCTAATTACTATTAATCACCTGCCAGCCAGTGACAGTAACAGGTTGTCAAAATATGGACTTTTGGTATGGTTCAACACAGTAACCCCTACAAGAATGGGCGATTAATAAAAATTGCAACTCCACAATGAAGCCAGGCAGATTGGATACACACACAAACACATATTCAAGATAATCCTCTTAATCACCTAGCTATGATTTGCAACACTTGAGGTGGTCTCTGTTGTTTTGGACTTGAGTCTACAGGATCAAATTTCAGTATTTTGCTTTTCAAACCAACTAATGATGACCTGTCTTGGATCCCAAAGGAGAAGGAGGAAGGAATTCCATTTTGAACATTGTTCAGTTTAGACTGCAAAATAATTAATTATGGATTTAATGGCCTATTGCAGTGGAATCAGAACTTTTTCTATAGGTATCATCTGGGAAAGACCTGCCCTTCCAGTCATAGCAACAGACAAAAGATGTCATTTGCTCCGTGTGCTTGAGCTAAATTTACAAAAATAATGGAGTATCTAAAAGGTTGCAGTACGGTTTGAAATATCAATGTTTTACCAGTGACTAAAATCAAAAGTTTTTTCTGTTCATGAATTAGTCAGCTGCTAAAGGTAATTCCTCTATGAAGTTTAGATTGCCAGGGACCCCATAATTTGTAAGTCACCAGACTAATCTTGCTATTTCCTATAGCCAGATTTCTAGTGATTCCAACTTCAAGAAATCCTGTGAACAATCTCATCCTATTTAGACAACTCCATATCACCCTTCTGTGAAATCCAAGTCTTTGCAATCTTGTTCACATGGGAGTACAGATTACAAGGCAGCAGCTCTCAGCTGGCACAGCCTGCAGTGCATGCAGATCTCTCCTTCTTCCTTGTGTGAAGTCCCTGAGGCCACAGGATTAATGGATGTTCCCCACACCTAACAGGACCTCCATGCACCAGGCCCACGTTCAGCATGTGTTCTGGTAAGGCCTATTTGCCAGCAGCAGCAGTGTCAGTGCAGACACAAGAGTCCTGCTTCAAACACACTCCCTGAAGCCATCCCAGCACCACCAATGCAGCCTGGGTTTGTCCAGAGTCATGACTGAGTTTATCATTTCAGGGGAGGTAGAAAGCCAGTGCTCAAATCAAGACTTCTAAACCAGCATCAGAGCCTTCTTCCCACCTCATATAGAGTAGGAGAGAGCTGCAGGGACAAACTTGGGAGTTTCTGCATTGTCTTTGGTGACATGGATGCAATTTTAAACAAAACCTTTTTGTGTGTCTCAACCCCTGTCCAAATACTAAACCCAAAAGCCTTAATCCTTCTCCACCCCATCTTGGGAGTTTCTCAGCCAGCACAGCTTTTACAAGGACATGCTTCTTCCCTAATCCTGACTTAGGCTAATGTTGTTCTGGAATTGGTTACCAGGGCTGCATAGTGGTGTCTCTCCAAATCAATATTTCATTGTCCTCAAACCACTCAGTTGTCATCCCCCAGAGCAAAAGCCCACGTGAAGTGCCCAGTAACTTTAGCAGAGTTTCAGTGAGGGCCAGCAGTGCAGATCCTCCACCACGCTCAGTTGATCAATCTTTATGGATTTCAGTGGAGCTGCTCTGATCTGCACTAGCTGGTGATTTAGGCCAGCATCATTACGCAGTAGGAGCCTAAAGAAGTTTTTATGCCTTTTCACATCACCTGTAAAGCAAGGCCTGGTAACATCTGCAATGGGCAGATCTGCAGCAGCTCCTTTTGATTAGTTAACAGCCCACACAGCAGCAAATCACCACTAATGTCTGGTTCTCACACCACACGGGGCTGCAGAGAAAAACCACCTCCAGAGCTGCATTCAGAACTGCTGCAGCTGAAACTTCAGTCATCTCCACAGAGGCCAACTTGATCATGCCTTAAAATCCTTCCTCACCTTCCCCTTCAAGGGTCTCTTTTGGAGCAGCAGCAGGTGCCCCTCAGCTCAGGGGGCTGTGGTGGTGGTCACACAGACAGGGCAGGAGAGCATTTCCCAGCTCCATCTGTGGAGATGAAAGCCTTTAGAGGTGGTTTCAGAGGTATTTCCACTCACAGCAGTGTCTGGAAGGGGTAGGAGGGATGTCCTTTTCCAGTTTAGGTCATAATGAAGAATGTGATTCACAGACCTCAGTGCAAGTGAATTTTGTGCAAGGATCTGTCCTAACCCACATACAAAGAAGGTACCAAGGTGTGGGTCCTACAGCAAGTTGATTTCTCCCCCATAAAATATATCTGGGCCTGAAGTCAATTACTTCAGTGTATGTTTGTTGCTAACATTTAGGTCAGAAGCAATGGAATTAAACAAATTCAAATTCCATTTGAATTTTTAGTCTTTATTGTGGTTTGCCTTAAAAGAAGACTGGTTCTCAGATAGTCCCAGACAAATGAGTAAATTGAGGCATTTGTAGTCTCAAGCTGGGCACCCAAAAAAAGGGAGAGGGAAGCCATGAGCACTGCTGCTGAGCACTAGTCTAGTAAAAGAGGAAATTATTCCCAGCTCCCAAACTGTAAAGAATTTGGGTAGAGTTCCTTATTTTGTAAATGTGAATTTATTTTAATTAAAATCATTTGGCATTATTTCAGCACTGTTTAAATTATTGTGGCCAAACTCGTAAATCTGATAATTCAGGACTGAATATAACCAATTAGATTTACTGTATGATACACCATAATCTGATCAAGCAGTCTCAAAGGATTTGACTTGTTAGCATTTCAAAAGCATAGGAGGTTTTTGAATAATTTATTATATTTCTTTCAAGTTCATCTTTGTTAATTCATTATGTAAGGATAAGGCAGATGTTTTACAGAGACTTGAGCCATATCTATTTTAATTTGTATAAATCTGTTGCCAAAGACAGACCCTTTTCACAGAGAGCTCAGTGAAAATAACAGGTACTGAAAAAGTTTTAGGAGCAGATGAGGGTTGTGGCTTTCAAATTTCAGTTTCAGAGATAAGGGAATTTCCCACAAACCCCTCCACCCCGTCTGAGAAAGAAGTTTTGTACATTTACTTCTCCCTGGTTTCCTGTCTCCAGCCTCTCTGTCTCACTCCAGTTTAGTTTAACACATCCACTCATCCTTCTGCTAGGAGCTACAACATTCCTTGCATCAAAACCTCTGGGAACAGAGTGGATGGAATAGGGTTAAACAAACCCACAGCACCTCAGTTCAGCCTGGCAGAGGAATTTGTCCCCCAGCCCACTAACACGGGCTGTGAGCAGGCGTTTGCTCACCCAGCTCAGCACCAGACACCCTCCTCTGCCTCAGCTGCCGTTCCAGGGATGCATCTTCCTGCCCCCCTTGCATCCCGAGGGGACACTCAGCACAGGTTATTTTGCTTTGTTCTTGCTCTGCCCAGCAACGAGTTATTCACCAGAGGCTTGAATTCCTGTGAACAAACTTTACCGAGTTCATTTGGAAAAGGGCACACGCTCATTGCCTGCTCTCTTTTCTGGGAGCTCAGGGCAGCAGGATAAATCCCCAGGGCTACACACACAGCACAGGGGCCTCTTCTACATGTAAATACCAAATAGTGACCAACTGTGCTCACCTGGAAACCTACAGTGAAAATCATCTCACCTCATAAGTGGTAAATAGTTATCACACAAGCAGCTTCAATTCAGATACTTCTGGAATATGATGGACCGTGAGCTGTTTCTCCCTACTGGATAGAGCAGTGTAGACAGCTACCCCAAACTTGGCAGATGTCTAAACCTAGGATGATGGAAAACCCAGTGTTCTCCAGCTAGAAGAGGAACTAAAATTCTGCACTTGCAGTGCTGATGTATGAAAGCAAGATTATGGTCTTACCCATGGAGATTTCCTAGAAATCTACACCAAAAGACTTAGGCAACTTGAAAGGATGTTTGCTGGGACTGAAGGCTACTTGAAAGCAGAACTGTATTAGCAAAAGCTACACACATGTAAATGAGAACTCTGTAACCCAGCAAGCACAATTCATGAATAAACATTACTGCTCTAAGTGAGGGCTGGGACCATCTAAGGAAGTCCCTGCTGCATCCAGTTCAATTTTGTGCTACCCAACAACCTTTCATGGGAAAACAGCCATTTAAGTGTCCTTTGAACCAAGGCTGACAGTGCTTGCCATCACAGGTCAGCCAAACTTCTCCATTATCAGTCTTTTGAGGGTCAGGACTCCAAGTTTGGCTGAGTTACATGGTCAGCATCTGCACCAAGAAGAAAAAACAGTGTATGCAAGCACATGGTAAGATTGCTTTTTTAATTTATACCTGTGATGGTGCTCTCCTGCAATACTGAGCTAAAAAAGAAATCCAGCAATAAAGTTGGAATAATCCCAACATCTAATAATCTTCCTTAGCAATTTAGATTTTTTTTAAAAAACCAATAATGAGCTTTGAATTATATCATTAGCTAGAATGCAAATTCTGATCCAGGAAGTTGTATTTTATCTTGATTCCATTTTCAAAACCATCTGGACGTAAACCACACAGATGAAGTAGCATCAAAAATACACGGCTATTACTAATTATGGTATGCTGTGCCATTTCTCCCACCACCTGCTAGCAATGACACAACATTACTCAAGAATCAAGCTTGATAAGCTCGATGAATAATTTTAATATTATTTTATTCAGCTTGCAAATTATCACTGAGCAGATTTTTTCTCCCCCCACCCCTCCCCATATCTATCTTGTTATTTAAAGTTAGTCACAACGGTTTCTGTGACTAATTTCTGATCTGTAACTTGTTTATGAGAACTGTGTTGCAAGCGCTTGAGATTTGAAATTCAAAATTTGGTGTAGTTTAGATTTGACATGTAATTCAGTAGTGGTTCACTCCCTGACTAGATAACAACCCAGTCATCCTCCCAGGGTGAATATTTGCATGTGAGGGCTCAAAGCTCACTTTTTACCAATGTGTAGTTGCTCCTTACAGTTTGCTGCACCTTCATAGAACATTCTGAGAATGCAGCAACAGTGAAAATATTAAGGAAGCTTGAAGGTTGGAGAAAAGGAAGATGTAAGGAATTGCCTGAGATTTTCTGGTTTTACAGGATGAGCTTCAAAAATAATAGTATAGTCAGCTGTTCCAAGCAATACTTCCAAATATGTTCACCACTGGATCAATTAACAGGAGGCTTCACAAGCACCTGCAGGCAAAGGCAATGACCTTGTGAAAACAACTGTCCCAGGCACCCTCCTGCACAGGTAGGAGTGGCCTCGTTAAAACAGAGCTCTAATCCTGTAGGAAGTCACACACTGCTCACTGAATGAAAGCTTCTGCCTCCTCACATTTCCCATCTTTTAACCTCCAGGACATGCATCCATTTCATTTTGAAGCTGGGTATACTTGAAAGCACAACATCACTGTTGTGAGCAAGGCACTTCTCACAAGGGAGAGGGGTAAAGCAGGAGCATTCCTACAATCCCACCAGCTGCTCAGACCCGAGCCTACATTTTGGGAGGGATGTTTTCACACTGTGCAGACAACACAAGAGCAGCTCAGGAAGTCTCCCAGTTTCCATTCAGCCCTGTGCAATTCTGAAGGAAGCTTAAACACAAGGCAGGCACCCCCAGCAGAAGTATTTTCAACCTACCCAGGTGGAGCAGAGTGCTGGGACAAATAAGTGCCCGGGACTGGGGGGCTGAGCACTGAGAAAGAGCACAGCCACTAACCACAGGGATCAGACCTGCTGCCACCCAGCCTCCACAGGCACTGACACTATTCCTGAGTCAAATATTTCCGGAAATATCCTGCAGCACATGCTGGATTAAAAAAAAAAAATTAATTCAGAGATCATTCCCTGGCTGATATTTTGCCAGGGTCTGAAGTACTCTAAAAGGATCATATATGAAACTTATGAGAAAAACTTGCACTTTCAGTACAAAACAGACTGACCAAAGAGTAGAAAGGGCTTGTGAGGCAGCTGTAGCATCTGCCCCATCAGATGGGCAACCACCCCTCATGTAACAACACCCTGGGCCCAAATGCTGTGATCTTATCACACTGATTATCTACACAGGATAGCACAACCAAATCACAGAGGTCCCTCCAGCCTAATGATTATGAATGTGTCATCACAGAAGCTTCTAGAACTGCAATGATCTCTCAACAGGCATTTGAAAGCATGCAAAGATGTGTCATAACCAATATTAAACTTAATTATTAATTAAAACACCTGAGAAGAGTTAAAGTTCAGTATTAATTTTATTCTATTAATTATGATTAAAGTACTTTTCACAACTTGCTAGTGGCATTTTCTTCATTAAGGCAGTAATTTAATGCATTAGTTGTTTTCATCTGCAAGTCAGTTTCACACTAGGACTTGGGTTTGCTTTATAAAAACAAAAGAATCAAAAAGAGTAACCAAAGCCACACTTTCCAATGAAAAGTTCTTTTATGCTTTGGCTCAGGAAGTTAATTCAGCTATATGCTTCTAACTTACAGTTCTGTCCCGGGGAGAGGAAATGCACAGTCAAGTTCCTTACAGGTTTAATTGAGTAAGACATGACCACTTTGATAGAAGATTTAACTGAGAAACAGGGGGAAAGCTCCTCAAAACTAGATTAACACCACAGTGGTTGCTTCAGATTAACTCACGTGTTCTGCCTGTTTCTCAACTATGCAAAACAGTCACATGTTTGCTCTTTCTTGGGTAAAAATCATCCTGAAAGTTTTTTGTCCTGGCGTTACTGAGGTGAAATGCTCAGGTTCCCCTCTCCACAGTGATGTTTCCCAGCAGTGCTCAAGATCTTTGGCTATCTGTCAGGGTGACTCACACATTCAGACTGGCTCCTGTTTGATGTTACTCACCAGGAAAACAAAGCTTTTGCCTTCCTTCATGTGACTTCTCTATCCCCAGATCATAATTTATTGTGTCCCCCTTACCGAGGAAGATTTTATTTAATGGAGAAGAAACCAAACTAGGTTTTAGAATCATTTTGCTGAAAATAAAATGCTTTGTCTGGCACAGCTGGGCATGGACAGCAGACATTACTGGCAGCAGCAAGTGGCTAAAGCAAGGATAACAAACATGAAAGGAAAAAATCCAAAGAGTGAGAAAGGACCTCGGCATCAGGACTGCAAATCTGTTTCCTGTTGCTGTGTTTAACCCCAAGAGAAAGGTGAAGAACAGAGGTTTGGGGGGTTCTGTGGGACCAGGAATAGGACACAAGGTGCTGCCTCTGGATGAAGTCCTGCTGCAGCAGGGCAGCAGTCACAGCCTGGGCTCCACACAGTGCTGGGGTACAGGCATCGTCACAAGGCATGAGGTGACAGCTCTGGGCTTTACCACAAATTGCAAACTACTGTAAAAGGGCCTGTAGAGGGAAGGAAAGAGAAGCAGAGACTCATCTAATTTTTTAGACCTCCACCACAGCTGCCTAACTACAACTGGCTTGGGAAATGACTGTCATGGGGCCCAGCTCTCCACCAGTCAGTGACATTTCTCCTACTCAGTGCCTCTCAGAGAGCTCAGGAAGAATGTCAGGCGTCTCGGACCCCTGAGCCACAGACCCAATGTGATCACTTGGATGTCAAGACCATAAAAACAGCGTCTTTTCCTCAACAACACCTTCTCAGAAACAACCAACAACCTGAAGTGTCTCATTTTGAAACTACATGAGTACCCACACACACCTTTAAATACAAATCTGGACTTCACACCCAAGAGGCTTCTGAAGAGCCTGGAAGTCACCCAGAGGATTTGTTCTTGGGGAGCCCAGCCCTGACACCATAGGAGCATCCAGCTTTTATTAGCTCAGCTCCTGCTCATTTAAGAACACCATGGACCACCAATCTATAAACCACACAGCCATGCTCTAAAGGCAGTAACAAAGCTTGTAGTGCTTACGAGCCACAAACACTAAATTGTATGTATTGTTTATTTGAAAGCATCACAAGGTTCTCATCTGTGTGATTAACAACTGCTCAGTGCTATAATCAAATGGAAAGCCCGGATCTTTGCTGACCCCAAAACACTTAAAACAATCAGGAACAGCTATATAAGAACTGTCCTCCATTTTACTTTCCCATTTTACCGTTCCATAGAGCTTTCTCCTCTACACAGCCCCCAGCAAGATGACATAAGTCCTTCCAGGTCCTTAAAAGCATTCCCACAAACCTATTTTTAAGCCTGCTAAAGTCACCTTGTTAATTGTGTCTTCTCAACTTCCTCAGCTGACCACTGCCAAGGGTGACTTCATTTTAGGGAGGAATTTGACTGTTTTTTTGTGGATATTCACACAGCACAAGCTTTAGCAGAACAAACATCTGAGCTGGGTGCTGATGTTGTGTCACACCAGTGTTAACACCAGCAAGGCTGCGTTTTGGGGTTCAGAATTTTGGTGAGCACCTGTCTGATAAGGAATGTCAAACAGCCTGTGCTCAAGGGGATGCTGCAAACAGGGTGTCTCAACCCCCTCAGTCCTGCCCAACAGCCAGGGAAATGCTGTGCATGACTCAGGTGTACCTGAACTGATCTTAAACTACCTCAAGCTGGAATTAACAGGAACACAGGAGAGAGCCTGGCTGGCCCAGCCCGGCTGGGGAGCAGAGCCTGGACCTGACAAGTCACCTCATGGTGGGGTGTGGCTGCAGCCAGGCTGAGGGGGCAGTAAATCAGCTGGCTCCAGCAGAGCCCACCCAGGGAGGGCAGCACAAGCCACAGTCACTCTGTTTCTTCTTTGTCCCCAGACCCACCACCCTGACCCATCGTATCACCTCTGCAGTCACCAAGGCAGCAGCAAGAGGCTGTGCTAACTTTGCTTGTTCTCATCTTACCTCCTCCTCTGGGTAAGTTTTGAGCCTCCTAACTCTTGCCACCAGCTGTCAAGGTAATTAGAGTTATTGTTTATCACAGCAAAGCCCTTTGATTGACATCCCTGTGAGAGGGCAGAGCTACTGTCCTGTGGCAGGACTGGAGATAAGCACAGAGTGCCATTAGTTTGAGGCAGGTAGAGAAGAGCAGGGGTGTTACTCCTCCTTTGGCTTCCCCTTTTATAGCCCTTATTTCAGAGATGACAATGCATTTTCTTGAGTTTAGCTTTATCTTAAGTGGGTCAGACAGTCCTGGCTGCTGTTTCTTAATGCAATGCTACATCTGGAGAGGGAAGAACAAAGCCCAACAAATCTTGGGAGAAAGATGCATTTTCACACTTGCATAAAGGGCCCCAGCATCAGTTTAGAAGTGTCAATGAAACTTCTCTAACTCCAGCCTCGGGAGCTTTGTTAGGTCCTTGCTTCTCAGTCATACACATTACAAAGTAAGAACAGACATTAATGGCTTAAGAATACCTTTACACAGGTCAGCATTGCTCCTTCCCCTGGCTCACATCTAGGAACTTTCCTGGGTTTTATCTCTGTGAATCTACTCCTCAAATAATGTTTTGCTGTGGCACAAACCCCCCAAGAATAAAATAAGAACAAGTCTGCAGTAATAAGGGCAGACCTGCCTACGTAAGAAAATGCAAGAAAACAAAACTTGACATTTTGGCTAAAAAACAACCTGCTGAAAGACTGTGTTTGGAACTGAAGCTTAGAGTCTGTTACAGTTTATAGTTTGTTTAAATATCCATTGGACTTCAATGCTTAAGGGAATGTGAGATACCATCAGCTGGTTGGGTTCATCCAGGACAAGCACAACTTTACTTTAGTCTCAGGTCTTTCTCTTCCATGCAGAAAAGTAAAATATTTCCCAAAATGCAAATGTGACTGAAATTACTCTGCTCTTATAAAACTGCAATAAACCAAAACCTGAGTCAACAAATCAACAAGTAATTGGTAACCCCATTGAGTTCTGATTTTCAGTAGATGTTGTGGCATGCAATGCCTGACCCCTGACCCAGGATCAGGCTCTGGCAAACACCCATCCTAAAAGGTCACAACTCTGCTCTCTATTTCCAATATGCATTAACAGGAAACAATGCTCAGCATCTGACCTTTCCAGATATATTATTCTCATGTGAATGTACTATAAACCTCCTACATGGCTGCATTCACCCTAAACTGTCTAAATCAGCTGCTTTTCCACCACCTTTACTCCCACTCAGTACCAGGCTGATGAAAGAACATCTCCTAAGAATTCCTGACTCTAAGCAAGATATGGTAGCGAAAAACAGATCTCATTTTAAGAGGCATCCTAATCAGCATCAAGATCTATGTTCAGTGGGCATTTAATGTTTTAAAATAGTTTAAAAAAAAAGGCTGAGAAGATTAAAGATTTTTCAAAGGTTTAAAATTGAAGTTGGCACAAGCTCAAAGATGCTGTAGTTTGTTAAAAGGCAAGAAGTAGGAAGAATTTTAATAACAGGTTCACTTGTCCATCCCTAATTAACAACATGATGGAGGTTACTCTACAGCGGGGTGATTTGTCTAGAGAAAACACAGTATTAGTAGTAAATAGCTATTTATATTGTATTTGTATTTACACTTGGGCTCAGCATTGCAAAGCACACCCAGAAAATACAAAGGAAACCCCAGAGTTCATCCATGCTCCAGCAGTTTTTGACTCCCTATTTTCTCCTTTTTCCCTGTAATGTAGCCCAGACCTCTGTGATGCAGCATCAGAAGCCACATGCTCCACACCTCCCTGGGGTTCCAGAAGGACACCAGGACATGGAGCTGAACTTCTGCCTGGGGGGTCTGTGTGTCCTACTTCCCAATGACAGCACCAGGCCTCCAAGCCCTCTCTGCATTCACACTGAACTCTGCCTACAATAAAAATGAAGCAAGGCACACTAACTAGCAACAGCCAAAGTCCTCCCAGCACTTTTTGCCAGGCAAGAATAGAGAGGGAGGCAGAAACCTGCTGCTTTACTACCTCTCCATGCTGTAATGACCTGCCATGCCCTGTCCATATTGAAGGCAGTGGGGTGGCCTTGATCCCTTAAAAGATATTGGCTCTGAGTGAAGGATGAGCAGCTGCAATTAGCAGCACAGACCGGTTTCATGCCTCTCCAGTGCCCGGGGGAGCCGACTCTCAGAATAGCTCCAGCTGTTTAATAAAGCTCAAACCTGCTGTCGAAAGGTTAGACCCTTTCTAAACCACAGTAAACACTTCAGGTGGCCTGGCTTTGTGGGCCACTTGCACAAAGGACTCTGCATCTCTTGTCCTTCTGTGATTTAATGGCACAAAGTGAATAGAGCAAGAGGCAGAGCTGATGGGGGTGGTCCCACCACCCACAGAGGGGAGGGCAGAGAGCACCAAAGCCTGGGACACACAAAGGACTGACAACACCCTAAAGGGCAGCTCCTGGGCTGCAGAGGGAGGTGGAGACCAGGAGATAAACTGCACACAGTAGCAAGAGCTGCTGAACCCCTCCAGGCACGTCTGCAGAGGGGAGAGGACAATGCTGCAGTTCATCCTAATCTAACAGGGACTGTACAACACAAAAACCTGTAGCAAACTGGTGTGCAGTGTAACAGTGGAAAACCTAGCCAGGTCAGATTAGAAAGGGATGGGGGAGATGCCAATCATGAGAGCAGAATTGTGTGCAGCCTCCCAGGGAGGTACCATCCTCCCAGAACAGACATCTCCCATGCCAGGCATGGAGTATCCATCCTCATTCCGATCAGGCCCTTAGTGCAGGCACTCACACTTGTCAAGGTCTTCTCACCCATTTACCATCTTTCTGGTCTGAAAACAGACACTATGCAACAGTAAAGAGGCAAAAATCCAGAGAATGGGGAACATTTACAGAAAATGAGATTGGAGAGGTTTTCAGCAACCGTTTTTGGGTAGATCAGGGTGACTGAACTCTCAGTTTCAGTACCTCAGAATCTAAGTGGAACAGCACTGTATGTTTTTGAGACAGTGGCCTTGACACAACCATTATTTCTTTTTCCTTTACTCTGAAGTTTCATACCTGCTGTGCAACATCCTGCTGAGGCCAATGCAGATGCCAGACACCAACACCAGTACTCTGTGGGGAAGCTGAGCCATTTGTGCTCTCCTTGGAGCCTCCATTGCCTCACTTGGACAAGCAGCTTGTGCTCTGCGTGGTTTTGGCAAAGTTCCACCTGCTGTCAAACCTGTCACCCTCAGGCAAGACCCCAGGGACCTCAGGAGCAGCTCATTTAACTCAAGACTCTTTTGCACAGACCACTGCAGAGCACCTTTGCAGCAACACAAACCACTTCCCCACTGCACCCTGGCCTTTAAAGAGTGATGTTCAAGAACAGCACCCTTCTCTGTGCCTCAATAAGCTTAAAAAAAACACAGCTCCTTCCACTGCTTGCTGAAGGCTGAGATGGGGACATAAGTTTCCTTGGCCAACAGCATTGGGAGAAATCTTTTCTTTCAAAGACTCAAGGCTTTCCTTGACTCTGCTAATAAAAGATTATACATTAAGAACCAATTGGAACTTAATATCACAAAATATTCACTGTCCTTGCTTCTGCTGATGAGCAGATGAAAAGAAACTGGTCCATGTCTGGAAGGCTCAGAAATCAAAGATATGCAGCCCATAGCACTGGACCTGCACAAAGGAAGACAAGCTACAGAATCAGCCTCTGGTAAGGCTGCTCACCCTGCTTCTCAGAAAACACAGAAACAAGGAATTATCCCAGCATTTTTCCCTTGAGTCTCGTTTGAAGACTGTTTTCCCTAAAGCTAAGGTTCCAACTCAGCAATGAATTTGTAAAGAGCAGCAGACAGCAGAGCTCAGGGCAGCTGGAACAAGGAGGCAACACCCAGCAGGCTGAAATTCCCTTGGAAAGTAGCAGCTACAGCCTGGCCAGTCTGTGTCACTAACACCAGGAGTGCCAAACACTGCCAGCAGCGTGTACAAGCAGTGATTCAGTGTCCCTTCTGCACTTCTAAAAGAAATAACCTCTTGGTATAAGGATGGGTCAGTCTGTCTAATCAACCAGAGGTTAGGCAAAGAGTAAAATGGGAAGAAAGGATGAACATACAGTGCCAATTATTTCTTTGTCCTCATTTTGGAGTCTCTCCACCCCCACCTGAGTCTCCATCCCTTGCAGCCTCTAGCTTTTTCCCCTCCAACGTCATGCATCACTTTTATCACTCCTACCATTTGGTTTCTTAAGTCTGCCTCATCTAATCAGTGAAAACTTTATCTATCTCTCCTCAAAACAAAGTCTCAGGGAACTATTTTGGAAGAGATGCCAAGAGCATATCTTTGTGCTGACAGGCAAAGTCTGAGAAACTGCCTAATCATGGTCCTGATACCCTGTGTGACAGTCAATTCAATGCATTAAATGATACTTTATGGCATTAAAGAGATAACATAAGTTTTTTTAAAAGCTCCTGGTGCCTAATCTCCGGTGACATCTTTAACTCCGACTGCCAAAACTTGTGCTTACTCATCCATTGTTATTCCCTGTCCCATGTCTTCTGAATGGGAAGTCAAAAAGCTGAACACATTTGAACCTAAATAAGCATTCATCAACATTCATCAACTGACACCAACAGCAGCGACAGCTATACATCACTGACATGTTTTATATTTTAAGGGGAAATGAGTTTCTTGCACTGTATTTCAGCTATTGCCCTTCCCAGGGAGAGGAAGCAGGATGGGAGTCAGGCAGGGCTGGGGTCAGTGCTGGGCAGGCAGGAGCAGACACAGCTGACAGGTTGTGAAGAAAGAGCTCAAAGTGATTTTCCATAGAGGGACAAGCTTGAACCAAAGGTAGAAGAACTTACCTAAGCATATGACGACATATTATTAGTGTATACTGACAGTACTGCAGTGGCTAATAGGATAATGTATTTGTAGAATAAACGTAATAACCACCTAAGCTTTAAGCAGTGCATTGGCAGTAACTATAGGAATTTCACACTGCATCCTCTGAGTCAGCCCAAGGACCTCCCTGGGCAGCTCTGGGCTGGTCCTGCTCCAAAGTAAGGATGTCCATCGAGTGCACAGAGCTCTGAGTGCCCCACCAGCTGCTGCTGCCCATCCCAGGACCCCCTGCAGCCTGTGTGCCATTCCCAAAGGAGACACAACCAACCCCACCCCCTGCACCAGCACCAGGGGCAAACTTCCAGCAGCAGGCCAGCACAGCCCCACTCACTGGCTTTGCTCCTGGTCATCATGGAGTGGAGACAGGAACAACTGGGCAACCGTCATTTTTCCTGCAACAAAAGGATATTTTACATGTTTCTCATAACATCATAGCAAATTTTGATCAGTCATTGTACAGTTATAGCAACTTATTTTAATTAGTTATGATAATTAGTCTCAATTTTTCTGCAAGTAGTCTATTATCCCTTCCTATCCCAGCACTACTTTCCCTTTACTTTACACTTGGGTGGTATTGCAGAAGTGAGACATGAACTATTTACAACCATAATACCCCCAGAAAGTATTGCTTTCCAAATTCAAAAACCAGACCCACTAGTTCCACTGAAGGCTTTGATTATTATTATTATATTTTAATAAAAATCTAGTAGGAAAAAAGATCTTTTGAGTAGCTCTTGCTGCAGTTCTTACTCATGCCCCTGTCAGCAGTGCCCACAGCAAGTCTGTCAGTACAGGCTGGCTTGGAGCAAAGCACCAGCTCGGGCAAACACCTTGTCATGAGGGACAAGAACAGGATAAAAGGCCAGAAATGGAGAGATGACAAACGAAAGGTGGAAAAGGAAAATCCTCTCCTTCCCACCGCCACACGTTGCTGCCAGGAGGGCTAATTACCCAGCCAGAGTGCAGAGAGACTGCGAGGGATGACAGAGCTGCAGAGACATCCAGCAGCCGCGGTCTCCTCCTGCTCCGCTGAGCTCACGGCTCCTCCTGCCCTGCGGGACTGTCCCCACGTCCCTCGGCCGGGAGGAACACGGGAGAAGTTCCAAAGGCCAAAAGCGTGTGGAGACCAGGGTCAAAGGCAGCTCTGACGTTCGGGCATTCTGAGCATGAGGGATGCACGTACCCTCGGCACTAGGAAAAGCTAAAGCTGTGGCAGAGGATACCCCGGCTGAATTCAGCCAGGAGCAGCTCCCCTCGAGTCCCGCGGGAAACAACTGCTGGCTCCCGAGTCCTGCACGTCCCGCTCCTGATTCAATGGTGCCACCTAGTGCCACCAGCCCCGGCAGGGGACAGCCGAGCTCTCCCTGCCCAGGGACGCTTCACCCGCATCCCCTTGGGGCAAACCGGTCCAGAGCGCGCCAGCTACAGCCGGGATGTCCTGCACACAGCCCGCGGTCACACTGCTAAAGGGAAAAGAGGCAAGGGAAGGAGCCATCGGGAGCAAAACTCCTGAGCTTTAGGGTCCAGGATCTCGGGGACACGCTCTGGAGGGGGCAGCTGTGGAGGTGCTCCTGCTCCCTGCAACAGCTGACTCCAACCCGACCTTCCATGGCCTGCCTTCCATGGGCTCCTTCCAGGGAACAGGGACACCCTATCTGGTCACTGCCGCTGTCACCTGTCACTGCCACAGCCAGGCTTCCTCCTCACGGGCCCCCACCACATCCCCAGCAGGGCTGGCCACTGTTCCGGCCCCCAGGGGCATTGCAAACTGGGAGTAGCCAGAAATCATATTGCACACAAGCAGTAGCTTAAAATCTCACTTTATGGGCCCAGAAAACCCTGCAGAGGGAAATTTAACTGTCAGACCTCCCTGAATTGGGGATTTATCATCTCTAAGCGGGGCTGCCTGGCTGGAATGTCAGTGCAGATGTACTGGGCCAAAAGGAGAGGAGTTTGTGGTGACTCCAGTAGAGATGAGAATCTCCAGGGGGCCCATCCATGGAGGCTCAAATGTGACAAACAGTCACTGGCTCAGATGACTGCAGCACCAGACACATGAACAGTGATGCAGCTGCTCCAGGATTGCACCAGCACCAATCCTGGGTGCATTAGCCAGGATTCCAACAACAAAGCCTGCATAGAGCACCAGCCAGGCAAGCAAGTCCCAAAACCTTGGGTGCTTTGCATGAGCAAGGCCCTGTGCACAGACCCACCCAATTCCTGGGTGTCACTGTGCAGGCAGAGGCCAAATCCCCAAAACCAGGGGGCAGAATGGAACTTCAGCCCCACCAAGACCACAGCCATGGCCCACTGATGCTGCTGTAAGGGCAGGATGGAAGAAGCACTTGGGAGAACTGCTTCTCCTCACAGCAGTAGTATGTGACAAAGGCTGCCTTAGATACAAGACTGCTCAATACCCCACTCAGCAAATATTTTCCTGTCATCTCTTTGTGCTGCAGGCTGGAGCTCACAGGCTGAAGGCAGAAGAAGAAAGAAGACTTACTGAGTTTTTCACCTACCACATGTGAGTACAATAAACCCATCAACAGTACCAGGGCTCTCCCTCCAGGACAGTACCTCAGCCCAAAAAATTAAAATTAACAGAAATTTGTTTAAAGGGATACAGTATTGATTTTTTCCCCCTGAAATCAACAAGATTGTATCCAATGGAAAAATATTCATGTGACAATGGAGCCAAAATTTCGTTACTATTCCAAAGCATAGGCACGCATACATCAATGGTAATTTCACCTAAATTAGGGTGAATTTATATCAGCATAATTTCCTCTACATGGAGGTGGGGATCAAATTTTACTGTCAGCATTAATTAGGGCAACTAGTCACTTGTTTGTGCATTTATTCAAGGGTTCCCCTGGGTTTCTGGAAAATCAGCCCAGTCTGTGCTTTTCAGGGGGGCACATGACCTGAAAAGGAATCACTTAATTTCATGGCCTCAAGATACAAAAGGGCAATTTCAGTTTTTGGCAAGAGAATGAAGTTGGGTCTGAAAGATGGGGTGCTCATTTAGATCAAAGTCCTGGCCAGCCAGAACAGTGCTGCCAGCTCACAGATCAATGCCCAAGCTGCTTCTTGAGTCTCTTAACAATTGGACTTGATTGATGCTTTAGAGGCTGTCCATGGCTCACCCCACCTCACCTGCTTCCTGGTGAAGGGAGCCATGCAGGCTCTGCAAGAGGCTGGGGAGTGACATGATGAACTCCTGTAAAGTGAATTTGAATGTTCAGCTCTTTGAATATATTTTCCCATTTTCCCTATTGTCTTCTTTGAGCACAATTATTGTTCAACAGCAGTAAATTCATCATCAGGTACAGGCAGCCTGCAAGGACACAGGGCCAGGAGAGACTGGCACGCAGAGAGCACGAGGGAGGCGTGTGAGCAGGCTCAAGTGTTTGTGCAGGTCTGCACAAACATCAGCCTGAGCAAGGCAGGAAACATCCCTGTGCTGCTGCTCCCAGCAGCAGCCCCTGAACACCCTGCCACTGCTGCTGGCTCTGCCTGGCCACCTCTCCAGCGTTAATGCCACCGTAACTGACATCACACCACAGCCACACCAGACACCAGGATCCTCCCAGCACCTGTCTGGGGATAGAGAGGAAGGAACAGACCTGTCAATCCCACCTGTGAAAGGACAAGAGCTCTAGAGATGAGTGGATGTAAGGGCCCAGATTGCCCCAACTCCTCGTGGCCATGAGTTCCTAACCCTGCTAGGCACAGGCTTCACCCAAATCACACACAGCACATCCAGGGCCCTCCCCAGGCAGACACTGTCCTCTCCACCTTCCTGAGGGATCCTCAGGCTGCAGATACTCCTGAGAGAGGCTGTATCAAAAGCAGCATGACTTCAGTGTGCAGGGAAAAAGAAGCCTCCCTCTTTCCAAGCCAAGGCAAGGGAGCATCTTACTGCAGGGCAGGCTGAAGGGAGCAAGGACAGGGAAGTCCATGCACTCTTTTCTAGACCAGAGCCAGCCTCACTGGCTGCAGGCACAGTCAAGCTGTGTTAAACACCACGCCGTGTATTCCTCAGGATGCACTAGTTTAGTTACACTCTTGAAGAGACATTGTGCCCTGTACCACTGAGGCCAGGTGACACAGGTGGCACCTACTGTCCTCCCTGCTGGGGTTCAGTGGCTGTGCAGGCAGAGGCCAAAATCCCTAAAAGTGAGAGGCAGAGCAGAACTGCAGCCTCACCAAGACCAGAGCCACGGCCCACTGAGGCCAAAATCCCCACAATCGGGAGGCAGAGTGGAACTGCAGCTTCACCAAGACCAGAGCCATGGCCACGGCCGCTGCTGTAAGGGCAGGATGTAAGGGCAGGATGCTCCTGGGCTGGTAGGGATAATCACTGTAAAGCCAGGTAAAGTCTGTGCAGGTTGTTGTGGGGAAAACAAAACCCGCTCCAATTCAACGGGGAGACCGTGGGGGAAGGCGCAGGGAGCAGGGAATCTCTCGGGAACCTCTGTTCCACGCACTCCTTCAGCTTTCGGTGGCACCGCAGCACCATCTGTCGGGAACGCAGGGAAGCCGGCCAGGGAACCATCCCAGGGATGCTGGGACAGGCACCGTGCCCGGTTCACACGGACGGGCAGGGTGCCCACAGAAGCCCCAGTGCCCTGGTTCTCCCCTGTGGTTATCAGCCAGAAGCTGGTAAATGTGTGCCTCCCCCTCAGGAGACAACCTCTTAAAACCCTATAAAATCTGACATCCACCCCTCACCAGGGGGCTCCTCCCTGCTGCTGGACCTGGTGACTGCATCAACAGGGGGACACAGACGTGGCCCTCAGCAGTGAAAGTGAAATGCATCTCATGAAGAAGAGATGTCAGAGAAGAGTCACTACATCCTGACCCCTGCCACAAGCTGCACAGACAGCATGGCTCATTGGAAATTGCTCAGCAGGGGATGATAGATTCGCTCTAGGGACAAAATTTAGCCCTTTGTGACCCTTTGGTTGGACACAGTGCTGATCTTTACACTTGGAAAGGTTGACACAGGTTGAAACAAAGAAGTACGTATGTATTATGGCTTTCTCATGGGAGATCTCCGATTTCTTGTCTGAAATGAATAGGGCAGGCCAAGTGGCACAAACCTCCATTCTCCCTCCCCTTCCCACCAGCAGGCACAGTGCCCTTGCACCAGTGAAGCAGCTGTGATGGCAGAGCAGGAGTGTTACCTCTGGAAAAGGTGAGCACTCTGCAATGGTCCTTGTATGCTGAGAAGAGTCCACATCTGGATTTGGGCTGATCACCTACTGCCTGCCCAAACAATTCTAAATTTCATTTTCACCGAGAAAAGCCCTTCTCAATGCCCTGTGCCAGCTTCGGGGATTTCAGAGCAGTGAATCCTGCCCTGGGGGCTGAGCTCCCACAGCTGGAGCATTCACTCCACTGGGCGCTCCTGTGGTATCCTCTCCAGGCTGTGCCCATACAGGTCATGAAACCAGCACCAGCACTGCCCCTCCTACAGTTGCTGTGGCACTACTGCCCCTGCCCTGTGTCCTGCAGCTCCCTAAACACATTGCAGTTTAAAGTGTCACAAAAAGAACTAGATTTCCAAAGACTGCATCTGATGAACTGTGCAGCGGCATGGCCTGGCTGTGCCCAGGGCCTGCAGAGGTGTTGCCATATGGCTGCCCATGGCCATCCAGCACAGGGGCTGCAGCAGGAGGATTCCTGCTTCACTTGCTCCAAGTCACAGCACCTGGGGCTTCCTGGGCCGGCCTAAATGTACCAACCTGGTGACCCTCCTTCTGCTTCATTCCCAGCACCTGCAGTGGCACAGGCTCCACTGCTACAGCCAAATTCCCTCTGCATTCATGCACCGCCTTCCTCCCCTGTATTTCCATTTTATGTAATTGGCCATGTCAAAAGAGCCCTTACATAACCACAGCCACCCCGGGCACATGTCTTGAAACACATGCATGCCTCCCCTCTCTGTCAGTTGTGATCTTTTGCACATGGATGGATTCAGCCCTTATCCAGGAACTTCTAAAAATAAAGAAACCACACTGGTGAACATCAGGGACTCACAGAACTTGGCATAACAGTTTTTCGTGTCTCTCACAGACAGTGTCTGTACACTGGAACACAAAGGCCTGGACACAACACATGCCAGTGGGAAAAGAATAACTTGCTCAGTAGAGTCACCTTCTCTGCATTCAAACAGAGCCAGTTTTCTTAATGAAAATGTTCTTTTTTAATCTTTGCAAGTGAACTGATCTGTGTGCAAGCCATCCATACAGACCAGGGACCTGTACAGAGGCTAAAAACACTTTGGACAAAGTTATTTTAATCATCTAAGTGATTCCATTGATTTTCCTGGGCCACTTGCATATCTAAATTAATCTGAACATTTGCATAACTTCTGCCCAAAAGTTTACTGTCTAAAAGCATTGGCACAACTTCCCATGAGATCAGCTTTATCACTGGCACAGGGAATCACATTGACTGCTCACACAGATCATTTGCAGGGGCAGAGTATCACTTACAGATGAAACAAGCTGGAGCCTGTTGTGCAATGGTGAACCCAAGGGGCACTTTGGGACCCACTTCAGGGAAAGCCAGATCAGGGTCTAGATAACCGTGGGCAGGATTTGTTTGCAAAGCCAAGAGACACTGACTCCACCTGACCAGGCAGTGCAGCCTGACTTCCCTCTGACAGCGAGACTTTGCAGTTTCTTTTTCTGTTCATCTCCTTGCTCTGCTACCATGTCTCGTGTCATAGCAGGTGGCTCCTCTCAGCCCTGCCATCAGTAACTGCAAAGCTGTTAACTCCATGCCAAAGGGAGATGGGATCTGTTCACATCTGTTAAAATTATTTTGGCCACATACAACTTCCAGAATGCTGAAGGCAAAGAGTGGTTTTTTCCTTTTTATGTTCAGCATTTCATTTTACAAGGCCCATTGCAGCAGCCCTTCAATGCCCACATAGACAACTAAAGTGTTGTCTGGCCTGAAAATCTTCCTAATTTATGAGATGATATCAAGGCCTGGACTTGGGGGGCTGTGCTGACATCAGTCCATCTAATGATGGTCTTTTTGGAAGGATCACAGATTGTGTTAGGGTTATTGATGGTGATGGAGTCACCACATAGAGGCCAATCAGTCACTAAGCCTTTTCTTACATGAATGACTTTTCCAGCCCAGCAATTCAGCTGGCACAGAAACGACAGTGGCTTTATCCTGCTTGGATTTGGGTTGAGCTGGGCTTTGTCCAGACCTGGACATCAGCTCACTGTCAGCCCCTGGGCAGGACTCCCTCTGTGAGATTCCCAGCAGTGAGGCTGCAGTGCCTGGCAGGTCACACTGCCTGAGCCACTGGAGATACTCAGCATTTAGAAAGAGGCAGGAGAGCAAGGAATCTGGAATCTGGGGACAGCAGATGCACTCTTTCACACCCAGATGCTTCATTTTGCCCTTTTTTTTCAAGTGAAATGGATGCAATTTGAGTATGACTTAAGTTACAACGTTGAATTTAGATCGTCCACACTAGAAAAGTCACCACATTTAGGCAAAAATATTGTGTTCCTGGTGGAAAAATTCAGTCCTGTGCTCAACAGCCCTTCCTCAGACACGCAGGTTTTGGGTCGGCACCTACGGCTGATCTCTGCCTCCCGAGTGTGCAGACATTGCAATAATGCACATCTTCGGGATGGCTGTGGGAAGGAACAACCAATCCAGCTGTCAGACACCACACCGCTCAGTATTTTGACAGCGAGTTTTCAGGCAGCTCTGATGATAAACCAGAAATCCTTTGGCTGCCACCTCCCCACCCCCGCCCGGCTGCTTTCCTCGGGAGAGCTCGCCGCCTTCCGAGCATTAATTAATTAAACTCCTCGCACAGTTCAGCTGCTCGCTGAACTGAGGTGAGGCAAGGCAAGGATTTCTGCATCGCTTCGATGCTGTGGGAGCAGAGAATACCCGGCTGGGGCAGGGGAGCCCCGGCTGGGGCAGGGGAGCCCCGGCCCCGGACAGCGGCTGCTGCACAACCACAGCTCCTTGTCCGAGCCGCAGCAGCGGCAGGGATGGGGAAATGTGGGTACGGGCTCGGCAATCTGGAGACAGGCGATGCACCCACTGCAGTTTGCTTAAGTTCAGCGCCTTCCTCCTGTTAAGAACGGTGGATGGGAGTTTTCTAAACTGGCTGAGGTTCCCAGTAAAGTTGTTTTACTTTAAAAGTTAAGCTTTCTGTAATAGGAGAATTGCATTCTGAAGGATCAGCAGCCTAAGCACTCATCTAAGCATTTTATTGTCCTGTTAACACAGAGAGAATGCCCAATACGATTTTCATTTGCATTTTCTCAAAGATATAATTCAACCACACTCAGTCTCTGTCAAAGCAAAGCAAATGTTGGGCAGGGACAGGGAAGCACAACGCAGTGCACACAAGCACTACACAAACTAAAGCCCGTTTTTTTTCCTGAAAGCCTCCTGGCTTCCCACAGATCCTCCACATCTCTGCCCCCAAATGCACAGGACTGTCACAGGCAGGCTGTGTGTCCTGACCTGCAGTGGTAGGTAGGACTATAACACAGAACAAATGCCTTGCCAGATTTACAGAAAAAAATTGCATAGAATTGTTCATATGAGAGCAGCTGGACTCATTTAGCTTCAAACAACATCTGAGATGATCACCCATTTCCTCCTGAGGCACAGGGAGCTTGCTGACCAGACACAAGTTTACCTCTGAGCGAGCCATCCACATTCCCAGGTGTCAAAGTCAGGACCTGGGATCCGGATGCTGTGGTCCAATACAGAGTCCATCATGTTCTGCACAAACACACAGCAAGGACACCAGCATTGACATAAATATGCTCCTATTTTTGCTGGGGTGACACTGGGCTGCCAGTGACAGACACCAGGCACAGATACCTGCAGACCCAGGGACCAGCACAGGAGGATGCTCTAGGTGGGAGGCAGCCTCATGTTTTCAGTGCAGTGCTTAGCAGCAGCTTGGGTAAAAATGTTAAATTCACCCCAATTTTTAAAGTCTGGTTCAGTATAGAAAAGTCTCTTCATATTGAACAACAAATAACGTTTTAATAACCAATCCATCTTTTGTGGTCAGTCACCAGCCTCCCTATTTACCCCAGACACCCCCTCTGTCTACTCAACCCTGCTCTTAACTTTTGCTGTGGGATTTTAAATCTGCACTTGGAAATTTTATTTTACCATCTTTATTTTCCACCTTCCTTTCCCTTCTTTCTCATGTAATTGATACCATAGATCAAAACATTGTGATGCTTCATGGAGCTGTCATGAAACCAAAAGCTCCCTGCCTTAGGAGTCTTCCTCAGCAAGCTTTGTCAGCTCCTCCAGTTCCAGGAAAGTAAAGCTGGGTCAAGTCAACAGCACAGCTTGTGATAGCACAAAGCATCCATCTCTGGGGATAAACAAGTTATTTGCATGCTTTTTCACTCTTCACCATCGTGCTTTCCAGCCACTGTAAATAGTAAAACAAAGCCACGCTTCATCCTGCTGGCCAGAGGCCTCCATCTTCTGAGGGTGCAATGGCAAACAACAGGCAAGTGAATTCTCTCCCAAATATAAACAAAACAATGATTCAGCCCAGTTGGGTTTTTATTTTCCGCATGGGTGTACAAATTACACCTGCCAGATTAGGCAAGTATAAATATTGTGTGGGTACATGGCTGTGTGCAGCACCTGGGGCTGTGTTTGCAGGAAGCTGGAGCTCACACACCCCCAGCAGTGGGACCTCTCCACTGGCCAGGTCAGAGTGGGACAATACCTGCAGTGCCATGACGCCTGAGGGACTTGCTAACAAACACAGTGCTGCTGCATCCACGTTTGCAGAATCAAACACCTGAAATGCATTTTCAGGCTTCACTCTCTGGCTGTGGCAGCCCAGCTCCTGCCCCAGAGCACAGTCCCTGGTCCTGCCTGCCAGCTGGGAGCACTCCAGGGCTGGGGTGCACAGCCAAAAAATGCTGCCCTTCCAGGGATGCTGCAGAGGCACTCTGTGTGCACACATCCCATTTAAACACTGACTTTCTGCCTGGGCAGCACCTGCTTGGATATCATTCCTTTAGGCTCAGAATTCATGAAATTCAATCATTAATATTTCCAAAATGAAGTTTATAATTTTCTGTCTGTTTAATTCCTTCATTTTAGGTCCTGAAGATAGAATGGGCCTTTCATTCTTTTATTCTTCCCTACTGCAGTATTAACCCCAAGAAAGAGCAGGAACCAGAAGGAGCCTGGAGGAACGTGACCCTCAGAAACATCAAATGTCCTCCAAAGCCCCTTTCAATATCAGCCAGATTTGCAGCCCGAACCTGAACAAAATAAAATCCCTCTGTACCATGTAGGAGGAACATCAGCTGGCCAAAGGGAGGGGGAGGAAAAGGGCCACATTTCTGCAGCTGTGTTTGCTAGGTAGCTTTGCTAATGATCATTTAATCCATAGCCCCGCTGGTCTGGCTGTGTCTGGTGGCACTGAGTGCCCCTTCAAAAGCTGCTCTCATTGCAGGCCTCAGACTCTCCAGCTTTCCAGCTGGCTGCAGTGAGGACAACCTGCCCTTCCACAGCTCCAGGGGAGGCAGAGGAAGGGCCCAAAATCCTGGCCAAGAGGCAGGAGGGAGCAGCTTGGGCTGCCTCCTGTCAGCAGGGCAGTGGCTCCTATAAAAGCATCCTAACAAATGAGAGTCTCTGGCCTTTCGTTGCCTCTCAAAGTGTGACAGCAGAGCCATCCTGCACCAAAGGCAGGGGGTGAGAGGTGCAGACCTTTGAATTAGGTACACTTAAATCTCGCCCTCATGGGGAGCTCCATGAGGAAGATCAAAAGGCTTCTGACCTCAAACAGGCAGGCGTCACCTGAAAGGGAAAAGAAAAGACACTTAACTTTCTAAACAAATTCAAAGTCAAAGTACTGGTGGCAGAACAGGCTGCTCTCTGCCTACCCTATTTCAAGGCTTGGCTGTGAGTCAGTGGCGTTTGAGCTGCAGCCAGCTGTGCCTGTCCAAGAGGATCCCTGGGGAGCCCCGAGCCTGGCAGCTCTCGGCCCACACCTCTGCAGTGTCCTGATCTCTGTGAGACAGGCTGGATGCTGTGCTGCACACTGCAAGTCATGGCTGAGTCTCCCCCAAAAACAGCACCTTCTCCCAAGCTGCACAGCTCAGCTGGTGTGGTTCCCCCTCTCCTCTCCAGCCAAAGGCAGCATTCCTAAAGGCAGCTGCCAAGGAAACATCCTGCATCCACCACACAAGAGCTTCACTCCCCTTCCTCAACAACCCCGGTCCAAAATGCTGTGCCATGACCAAGCCCCAGCAACAGCAACTGTGTCAGCCCCAAGCCGTGGGCACATGTTCATCATCCTGACACTGAAAGACAGGACCAGTTAACAGGCCCTGTTCACTCTGGGGCTGTTTCTGAGGGAAGGCACATGAGCAGGATTGGCTCATCTCACTGTGATGGCCCTGTCACCAGGAGCATCACAGAGTCCAGACAAGCTTCAGGTGATGAAAACTGTAATGCAGCACAAGGACTTTCTTTTTGACCTTCAATTCCCGCTTTTGCTGAGATATGTCACTGTATTCTCACAGCTTGAGCAGTCCCTTTGCTGGATCCATTTCTGGATAATGTTTTTGCCCAAACTCCATTTCGTTTCTTCCAAAGCACTAAGATTTGCTTATGACTCAGCCTCAATAAAACACACAGCAAGGACCACCAAAATGCAGGGATAAAATCCACAGGCTACATTCTTCAGGCTAGAATCTCCACTGCTCTTTATTTCCCCTCAAAAAGAATATTAACTCACACTAGGTCTTGGTGCAAAGTAAATCTACCAGCAAAAGAGAAGTTGTAAAGGGAATCTATCTCCATGTGATAAATAAAGTGATGGATGGGACTGCAGAGGCTGTGACAGCCCTGGAGAGCCCACGCTCCCAAGCCTGTACAGGACTTAGTGCTCCCCAACCATCCTCTGCCTGAACAGAGATCCCACAGCTCTGAGGAAATCACTTGCTGAGGAGTGTGGGTGGAAAGCAGAGAAAGAAGCCACAGGGATTTTTTTCTAGTTTAGCATTCACAAATTTGAAAAGAGCATTTCAGGCAAAGGCTCGTTTATTCTCAATGAAGATGGAGAGGCTGTGGTTTCTCCCTGTTGCTGTTTGAGAACTGGCCCCAGGGTCTACCTGATAGTGAGCCAGATCTCTTCAAGCTCTCTTGCACAGAATGGCCTTGAAGTGCTCTGCTCTTTACCACAGTGCACGAGAAGAGGGAAGGGAGGTAACTCTGGGGGAGGTAAATGTATTATCTGTCCTGTACAGGGGTGGAGACTGAGACTCAGCATCCTGCATTAATCCACCAGTTTCAAAAGTCTCTCATGATATGCATTTGAAATCTGATCCTAAATTCTTTGAAGTTATGCTTTTCACTGAATTTAGTGGAATTTCACACAGTCCCTAATCTCTCTGGGTTTTTTTTTTCAGCAGCCACTTGCTTTCATAAGGCAGACATCCAGGCACCCAGTGTTCTCTAACAACAATAAAGCTTGTGAGTGTCCAAGCACAAGAGCAGAGTGAAGGGAAATAAAGGGAAATTATAAACCTAAAAAAAAACAACCAACCAAAAACATCCTCACCAAACAAATAATTCTAATTTCTAATAAGAAATAAAAATAAGGCCACTTTGCATAGATTTACTTCCAGGGATTGACTCTAGACAGTCAAAAAGTATCTTTAAAGTGCATGAAATCTATTTTTTACAGATGTGAACTAAGAGGCTTATGGAAAAGCATTCATAAAAAAATCTCTTCTTTAAAGTTTCAGTATGACATGCAGCACAACTTAAGGGTTACTTTAGACATGCTTTCAGGCATCAATACCCTTGTGTGACACCAAGTGAGCTGAGGATAATTGTCATGAAACAGCCTCTATGGCACCAGCTTCCCTTTCCTATCAGCAATCCTGCAGTATGCTGGTAACACAGCTCAATTATGTAAGAAAAAACCCACGATTTTGGGGAAGAACTCTAGAGAGTGGTGCTCCACTGCAATAACAGGTGCAGTTCAGCACCTGTTGTACAGCTCAGAACTCATTTCTGTGTCTGAAACAGAAAAATCACAACTGAACAATGCATTTCAGGCTGCAGTAACCTGCTCTCAGGTCTGGGGGAACAGGGAAGCACTTCTTGAAATGAGGAGAATAAACCATCCTGCAAACCCTTATTCCAGCTGTGAATTCAGGCTTGCTCAGATTTACACCAGCTGAGATTCTGGCCCAAAATGAGTTACCAGTGACAACAGATGGAAGGGCAGGACAGGGGCAGGGCTGAAAGAGCTTTTCAGAGCAATTCTTTTCCTTTCCTGTAAAAGCTGTCGTGTAGATCTTCAGCAAAGGTCCTTTGATTCATGTTGAGTTCTGCTGGTCAATACAAAGATGTGACCCTTTCTTAGGGTCATCTCGTATCCATGGTCTAATGTGACAAAAATCTGCCAGAGGCAGGATAACCAGTCTTTAACCAGTCTTTTGCTTCCTTTTTTTTTTTTCCTCCCATTTCCCTTGTTTATGAGTTATGGCTTAGTTTGCCATAGTTAAGCTTAGTTAAATTTACTGGAACCAACATTTTACCCCACATGCTCACTGTGATGAGAACCTGGTTTCCTTTGCATTGAAACTCCACGAAATTTCAATGTTTTATAAATGAGGAAGCTTTCCTGATCTAGCTCCATTTACAGAATTACCATCCTGTTTAGAGTTAGATAAACCAGGAATATCTCAATGTGTAATTTTTAAAGGCAAACACGAGTATTTAATCCATCAGCCTCTGAGGTTACTCCCGAGATCCTGGAGAGCTCCTCCGTGGCCAGCAGGTGACAGTCTCAGCAACAGAAACCCTGAGCACATCACCAAGAGAGGATTGTTCATCCATCCGCGAGGATACAAACGTCATTTTTTTGGTTTTAGATACACAGACAGTCCACAACAAGGGGCAATATTTTTCACCAAACGTGCCACAAAAGAGGAAGGCCAGAAAAAATTCCGGCTGTGATTTCCCATTTCCCTGAGGAGATATTACAGATAAAGGCATTAATGACACTGCATTCAAGAGATACCAACAGATACCTAGCAGAATTCAGAAAAAACCCTCAGTGTGGGTGTGAAACCAGCAGATGTAAATAAAAGCACTTATAAATCAAGCTCATTTGAAATATCAGTGCATTCAAGGGTGGCACAGCTACAGGGGCTGATATGTTTAATGTGTCGAGGAGGGAACAGGATGTAGAGGATCTCTGTGTGCATTGTAGGTGACTGTAACAATTCCCTGCAGCAGTCACCCTAAGAAACCTCACTGCCCCAGCATCATCCACAGCTACACACCAGAGGGAAGCTCAAGGTTCTCCAGCAGAAGCTGCTGTTCTTGGCCAGGGTCACCATTTACCCAACACATTCAGTTTTAAGGAAGTTTTCTCATGCTCAGAACAGAAAGCCACAAATCATTTGCTTGATCAAATTCATTTTAATACAACTGGGACTTTGTCTGTGCAAAGGTCAAGTATAAAATTTTTTTTAATCTAAAAGGTTTGTGCAGTTTGAGATTTATCTGGTCAGAGCTTCAGAGAGGCTGTAGCAATAACTCAATATACTAGAGATATGCTGATTGAAATATGTATCTCTGTGGTTTTCCTTGCGAAATGAAGATTTGAAGGTGTGCAAATTCCCAGTCATAAGGATTTTAATCACGTGCCTGTTGTCACAGACCATCTTGATTCAAATTCTGTTTTAACTGAATTCTACCAGCTGCATTAAATCATAAAACTTGTCCATGTTTCTCTACAGTTTAAGGAAAGCATTTATGCTTTATTAGTGTGACAAAGGAATGTGTTGAGAAAACAAACAAATCATATTGACTGCACTGTAAATCTCACCTGCATGGCTACTCCCTTGTTCTGATGTTCAGAGCTGTGACTGGTAAGTGGAGGAGACTCACTGCCTTCCCTGTATGTCCAAGCAAGTGATGGGGAGAGTCACAGGACAGGTTGTATTTATTACCAAGCAGAAAAGGAATTATTAGTAGGTGCAATGCTGCAAAAGTGTGTCCTTACCTTGGTTTGCTTAATGCAAGCTGAAAAAACAGGTATAATTTGGATTTCAATGTGGATGTGACATCCATTACCATGGCCATTTACCCACACTCTCTGTCCTGAGAGCACCTTTCTTTTGAACCATGGATAGATGTTTTTCCAGATTATGTTTCTCCATAATGTTTCAATAATTTTTTCTTTCTCTGTCCTCTGTGCATCCATCTCCTTCCTGACACTCATATTTTTCTTCATAGTGATTTCAAGATTCTCCTTCTTTCACTTCCCCTTCTCCCCTTCTCCTCACTAACTCCATTTGGTGACTCAGACCCATTTCCCAGAACACTGTGGAGAGCAGACTTCGCCCTGGGCAGTGCCAGGAGCAACGTGTGAAACCCTCTGCAGTAACAGAGAAACCATCTCACAGCGGTCACACAGACCTCGCTGTCTCCTTGATGCTGCCAACCAACGGGAGCACCAGGATTTGTATCCTGCCCTGAGAAAAAGCAGGGCAAGTATTAGGCAAACAAATCACGCTGCAGGATTTGTGTAATGAAAAGTAACTCTGCTCAGGGCTCAGAAATGGTGTGAATCAACCACGCACCACTGCCAGGGGCAAATTCACCTGGCACCTCCTTATTTTCTTCTGTCCTATTCATTATTGTGGCATCTCAACATGTAGGAACAGACACCAGAGCCTGGCCACCCCATGATTAAGGCACACAGTGTGTCTCAGGGCAATCTAAAGTGATTTACACAGGGCTGACTCCCCCCTGTGCTGTGCAGCCCTGTCTGTGCCTGGGGCCTCTACAGCTCCCTAATGCAAACAAAGTAATGCAGACTTAATGATCGCTGTCATTTCCATGTGCCTGCTGCTGATCTCTTAATGAAATATTCCACTTAAATTGCACTGGCACAAGCACAGTTTCATGCTGGCAGGAGCTGTAGAACCCGAGTACCCAGTGAAAAGGTTCTGCAGTACAAAGGAAAGCTGGTAGGAAAACACTGCTCCACTGTTTTTGTGCCTGCTCCTGCAATAAACACAACACCTGCCAGGCTTTCTGAAGAGTAAGAAGAGAACAGAGGATGGAAATTGCCTTTATCACAGGTTGGGGCACGGGAAAAGCAGCTGAAATGAGGATGACAGTCTGTGGGGATATGGATTTGGCATTCATGGATGGTGAGTGGTGTCCACTCAGCGCTGTCAATTCCTGCTGGGAGCACTGCTGCAGAAGAGAAACAGTGGGAACCTGCAGCACCACACAGACTCCTTGTTTACCTATTGTCACAAGCAGTAAATCAAATATTGGTGGGGGGAAAGCTAAAAATGTGTTCAATGACCAAATGTGTGCCGTAGGAAATAGGAGGAGTAAAATTACTGAAAAGCAGTGGGGTTTTTAAAAGTTGACTATACTGTACACTCAGTCTAAAATAAAGACAAATAGATACCATATACGTTCTTCACTATTCCGGAGATGAACAAAAGCATTGAGCTTACCTTTCTCTAGGCCACCAGCTCTTGCAGAATTGCATGGCATAAGTGGAGGTCTCTAAATTTTGCCTCTACTTTGGCCTTGCACACCTTTCCTCTTCCCCAGTCTCCTCTAAGCACTGATCACATGCAAGCAGTCACTGGCTACAGGCACTGCAGGGTCCCAGGGACTGATGTCGGAGTAGAGAGCACCATGTGCAATCAGGGAATTCACACAGTCTGCCTGGGTCACAGCACCCACTCCACCCTTCTACCTGCTCTCTCACGGGAAGGAAATGCTGAAGGTGCTGATGAGTTTGTAGTTGACTGATAGAAATAAATCCCCTAAATAAAAGTGTATTTTAAGAGCATATTTTTCAAAGCTAACTAGGTGGAAAGTAATGCAACAGGAGCTGTGACTTAGTCCAGCTACTCTACCAAGTCCACCTATAATTTCCTGGATGATTCAGAGTCCTGTCCTACACTTTTCATGGTAGCTAACACTAAAAACCTGCTTCAGCAGGAGAGAAATCAGCCCTATTCAGTACTGATCCACTAGTAATGGTTGAGAGGGGCATTATCTTCCCTGTTCTATCAGTACAAGGCAAATGGGGGAGGTTGTTTCCTTCAGGGAACCAGGAAGAAGGGAACAATGCCCAAGATTTGCATTTGCTGAAGGGCTCAGTACATTGCTCCCTTGTGAGCCGGCCAAGACCGACAGCACATGAATCCTTGTGATTCATCCTCCCCCCTGGTCTACCTCTCTGTATCCAGCACGGCACAGAGAACTCTGTGTGTTTATTTATACACAAAAAGGTCTTTACTTGGTACTGTAGTATTTGGGTGCTTGGCTCAGGCTTCCAAGACGGAGCAGGGGTACAGACTGATCTGTTGAATCAGTATTTTCCACTTTTCTGCCAGACTGCTGAGTGACCTTGGGCAGTTTGCAGCAACTTCACCTCTCACCACCTCAATTTCTGTAAAATTATCCTGCTCTAACTTTGAATGGAGCATAGCTGCCAAGTGATGCAAGGGCAGGGTATGTTGTTTACATGTGACTCAAAACCGGTGCCTAAAACCCGAAAGCAGCAAGATAGAGAAATTGAGACAAAAAAAAGAGCAAAAATGTGAAATTGTTCCTCTGTCTCAGCTTTTCTCTGCCTGCTGCCCTTCCTAAACTCAGGCAATTACAGTCCGACCCCACCATCCAATTTACTCCATGTCAGCCGCGCTGAGAAGTTCAGGTTAACCCCCAAGGCAGAATAAATGACAGGTAAATAAGCCCACGCATGTTAGGAAGAGTCTCTTTAAAGGTTACAATTCTGCTGTGCTGAAGAACGCACATTTCAGGGCAGATATTTCCCTTTGGAAGGCTCTGGATATGGAAACCTGGCAAGAAGGGCAGGTGTTCAGGAAGGACACATCCTGGGCACTCCCTGCTGCTGATGCCATGTCAGCTGTGCCTGCCCAGACTGTCCTTAGTGGTTTAACTGGAAGCATAACCCAGGAATGCAGGGGTGCACAACCCAGGGGTGCAGGGGTGCATAACCCTGGGATGCACAATATGGTGAGGCTGCTGGTCACAGATGTGTCAGGCAGATGGACTCTAAGCTGTTGAAAAGGTTCATGAGTTTCTGCTGATCATGAACATCATACACAGAAGCTGTCGTTTCCTCCTACAAATAACTCCTCCTGGAGTTTGTAGAAAGCCCTTTATAAGGGTTATGAGAGTCTCGGGGTTGAACTGTGGAGAAGCTGAAAAGCAGGACAGCAGCTGCCCATCGGGGGTAGGAGGCAGACACGGAGGAGTGCCCAGCATGGCCTTTGCAGCACCTCCCTCGCAGGGGCTGATCCTGCATGTGAAGTGTCACTTGCTCCGTACACGTACACAGGCTCCCAGTGTTTTCCCTTCCAAGTGTTTGTTTAGCTGTTGTTTCGGGCTGTGGCAGGTCGGAAGCTGCATCTGGAGAAGGTTTGAACGTATCCAGCCCCATTCAGAATCCCCTGTTGGCAGAGGGCTGAAAACCCCCTCACCTCTGCAGTCGCACACCTGGCCATAGGTGTGTGCACGCCCAGCCTGCCCGGGAGGGGGTTCCCAACCCTCGCTCTCGCACTCATTTGCGGAGGCAGGAGCGGGCAGGAATGCCGTGTCCGTGTGCCCGCTCCTGCCCCGCGCTGTGTCCTGCCCTCGTGTCCCCTGAGCACGTAGGGCTGCGGCCATGCCCGTGTCCCCCTGTGCGAGCCCGCGCTGACAGCGGCGATACGTGCCCGGCCGCACACTGCGCGGTGTGGGAGTGTGTGAGCGTGAGGAGGTGGCAGTGTGTGGTGAGGGTGAGTGTGAGAGTGTGAGTGTGTATGTGTGTGTAAGCGTGCCCCCACGCCCTCACCGTGCCCCCTCCCCTGGGAGCCGGGCAGCTACACCTGGCCAGAGCGCCCCGGCGCTGTGGGGTGCGCTGTCGCTGTCCCCGGGGTACCCCTGCCCCGCCGAGCCGTGCCGAGCCGTGCCCGAGCGGAGCGGGGCGGGGCGGTGGGAGGGGGCTGGCCGCGGGGCCGGAGCGCGGCGGAGCGGCGGGCACAGAGCGCGGCGGACACCGCTCCGGACACCGCGGCTCTCGGGACTCCGCTCCGCACGGCGCGCCCCGGGCCGAGCGCTCCATGAGCCGCCGCGGGGGCGGTCGGCGCTGCGCTCGCTCCCCGCCGCGGAGCCGCCGCGCCTCCGGAGCCGGGATGTGACTTGCGGAGGGCTGGCGGACAGAGCTGCCCCGCCGCCCTCGGCCGCAGCAGACAGCGGGTGAGCCGGCGGGGGGAACGGCGGGCCCGGACCGGCTCCGGGGGTACGGCCGGGGTAGGGCTGCGGGCCAGGGGGACGCAGCGGAGCGGCTCATCCGGCTCTGCGCCCTGCGCTGCCCGCAGAATTAGCTCGGTGGCCGCCAGCAGACAACAGGCTGGATATAGGAATCCTGGGGGGGATTAGACGGGATATAGGGCAGGACGGGGGGGCTGGAGCGAGGGGCTGTGCTGCGGGGAGCGGGGCGGAAGGCTGGCGAGGAAGGCAGTGGAGTTCGGAGAGGATGGGAAAGAAGAGCGGGAACAGGCGGGGGAGGAAAAGACGGGGAAAAGAAACCGAAGAGAGAAATGAGCGAAGGGACAAAAGAGCGGAGACTGGAGCGGGATAGGTATCGTCCAGGAAGGGAGGTTGCAGGCGGATTAAGGCGAGCCCGGAGCGGAGGCGGCCGCGCACCGGCCGCACGGAGGGGCCGCCTGGCCTCGCTGCGCGGCCGTACGCGGGGTAGTTGCAGCCAAGCCCAGCACCTCGTGGTATTCCCCAGCGGGAGCTCAAGGGCAGTGACAGGGAAGAGGCCGAAGGGGAAGAGGCTTTTGTTGGCCCCTGGCCGCCGCGGTCCGGTCCCGGGGCTGGCGGGAGCTCGGGCCGGGTGCGCAGCAGTTTTGTCTCCAGTTAATCAAAGCCCTGTCTCTGTGTTACCTCTCCGCAAAGCCACGCAGAGAGTGGATTTAGCACTTACGTGAACCCTTTGTTTACACCTGCCCTAATGTTTATCCCAAGGCTAACAGGATTTCCTGCGTGTTGAACCCAAACACCCAGCTTGGTGATCAGCGCTAGTGCCGAGTAGCTGTTTAACGGGGACACCCTTGCTGCTTACCAGCACGGAATATCAGGGTTGAGGTGTTGTCTCAATACATCAGGAGAGATCAGGTGACAGAACCCATCTGCTAGAAGGCTATGACATGAATAGAAACAGTCTGAGAATTAGCAAAGAAAATAAAAATGCTGATTACTGTCATTGATTGCTGTCGGTTGTGAATTCAACACCAGGCACTGTGGTCAGAAGTACCTAGGCACACGTGATACACAGATTCTGACCAAAGGGAATGAGCTCCTAGAAAATTAGAAAAATAATTTCATAGGGTATGCAGCATCACAAAGTGTTTCTAAATGCAAGCAGTACTTTTTCTGCATGTTCTTTTTGCAGTGGGGTCCTGCCTTCTGTAACCACGGGGCTATAACAGAGCATGATGTGTATCTAATGCAGGGGCTGTCCAAATCACTGCTGTATTTTTGCCTACAAAGCACAATTGTACTATTAATTATTATTCTGGAAATACACACATCTCTTGAGTAGTCTGATCTCAACTTGGCTGTTGCTGCTCTGTTATCAGTCCTGGAGCTCATTCTTCAGTTCTGATCAAAAGCAGCTGGCAGAGATCCTGTGTTGTGATTAATTCCTCACTCACATCCCTCCACAACACTTTGTGGTGGGGGTGGTTTTCTTTGCAAATTGCACAGTGAACCAGTCTTCTGCCTGTGTGGAAGAGCAGGTTACTATTTGTGCTACTATTGCTTATATTTACTAGCTTGTTTTTCTTCTCTGCCATTGAATGCATCTCCCTGTGTCAGCTGACTAACATGTGAACTCCAGGTACCGGAGCAGATAATGCATCTAACCATGAAGAGCCTTACCTTAAATCTTTGCACGATACAGATTTGTTCTGTATATATATTCTGTAGCCATGAATACAGCCGTGTCTTTTTGATCCCTTTGCAAGCTTTGGTCAGAAGACTTTAGCTACAGAAAGCCTCATTGATTTTTAACCATGACAACTTTTTGATGACAACTGTGAGATTTTCTGTTTCTGCTTAGTTGCTTGTAATTGTACTTTGTACCCGCTGGGGCAGCTTTGTGTCTGCAATTTCTGTAGTGACTCTGTGCCAGCTAATGTAATGAAGGGGACCTCACTCTGTAGAAAACAGTGGAGTTATTACAGCTGTCATTGAGAGCAGATTTTGAGCCAAAAATTAAGTACTGGATTTGAAGCTGTCCTGCTAATTGTTTGCTGCTTTTGCCTAAAATGTGCAAGGCTTATTGATTAGAATATTGATTATAAGTGTTCCTGATTGCTCTGGTTTCAGGTATGTTGCCTTAATGGCTTTACTGAAATAAAATTTTGGAGAGGAATCTGGGGAAAAAAAAACCCCTCGAGTTGCTTTTGTTCATTGTGAAAGTTCCTGAGTATGAGGGGGATGTGTCGGTGCCACTGACTGTATCTGTGCTGGAATGTTTCCCTGGCATTCCTGTGTTACTGTAGTTGTCTGGCAGCAGAAGTGAAGTGCCAGCCGAAAAGAGCGCTATTGTTACTACTGTGAGGTTGCATAACTTCAGTCAGAGCTAATCTAGACACGAAGAGGTAAAAATACTCTTCCTCTACAGTTACTGATTTAAGTAACAACCAGCAAGAATGTGCAGGAAAATTTTACTATAAAATCTCAAGAGGCACAGAACTCTGCCATGCTACCCACTGCACAGGCTTGAGGAAGATGGTATTTTAATAAAACCCCCATAATGGTGTATTTCTTTTCTTTTTTTTTTCCAAAACAACTCTTCTGGGGAAAAAAAACTTCAGTTTTCCCTTAAAATGACTGAATCTGTGGTTTCAGCTAAAGTTGTGGTATTCACTTGCCAAACTTGTGTGTTGTAATGCAGTGTTTGCCCTTGTTTTTACAACTGTGTTCAGTGCTGAGGATCAGCAGTAGAAAGAGGATTTTTTTGGCTGGTAATGTCTCAGAGGGTAGATTATTAATATTGCCTGTTCTTACCCAGTCAGGCAGAAATTGATAGTAAACAGGTTAGAAACAAACTGCTTTGTTGATAGCAGTTAGGAGGAAATGATTCCTCCTTTGGAGACTCAAGCCCTGTTTTGTCTGGGCAGGGTTGAGTGTTTAGTGAGACTCACTGACTTTGGGTAGGAAATTATTTCACACCAGGAATAACTGTCAGCAGTCCTAGAGATTTCTTGGTCAGTACTGTGGCTGTCTAAGACCTCTCTAAGAGGACCGCTGATTATGTCCCATCAGCTTTCCCAAAAGTAGGAAGTAACTTGGGAAAATTCCTCTTGAGTAGAACACCTCTATATTTCAGAATACATATTTTGAATTCTGAATATATCTCGTCACAGCTTAATTCCTCCATTCCAAAACTAACCACTTCTTCATGGAGGGGGAAATACTCAATTTCATTAACCCTCCCTTCCCCCTCCCAAACACTTCCAAATAGGAAGAGGAAACAAATGATGGCCTGACAATATGACTGCTTACCCATGCAGCACAATCTCCATGGAAACAGACTGTCCTAGAATAGCTCAATCACATGAGGGTTACATGACATGAATAAAGTAACCAGAAAACTGGAAAATATCTTAGAACTGGGGATACTCGCACTTAATTCATTACCCCCCAGGTCTTTGGAGAGTAGCTAATAAACAAAGCTACTATTGAAAGCAATTTAGTCCATGATTATCATAATTTGTAAGTGATGGGATAGTGGAAAATTAACATGACCCTCACTTCAGGGCCGTTTGTTGTTTCTAGTTTGGGTGAAATTTAGAATGAATTTTGAATCATCTTCCACATGACCTCCTACTTTTTGAAATGGTACCCCTGGTTTGTAGCATTGCCTTAGTAGATCCCAGTGGATTTCCCCCCTTTGTGTGAGCAGGCACTGAGCATTTCACACTTTTTAGGACGTTTCAAACACTCTAAAGAGGAAATTCACTAGTTGCAGTAGGAATTAACTGTGCATAAAAGGAATTGGAGAACTATCTTTGGAATGTTTTCTTCTAGTTAATTATGTACTCAAAGAGCAAGGAGATTTATTGAGCATATATTCAATAAAAAAATGAATATATTTCACTGATGATTAGTTTTCTGTCTGTAAAGTCAGTGTTTTTAATGTGGGTGTTGTGACAGAGTCATTGAAGAACCTGTTACACAAATCAGATATAAACAAGTGTATATTCTACCAACCCACCATAAAGTAAATTACAGATAGGTAGAAAAAACAAATCATTTGTCCTTAGCAGGTCATTGCACTGTTAGAACATTGCAGCCCTTCCAATAGTGCAAAGATTAATTTCTGTAGGCTGGCAGAGATCTCCCACTACCCATTTCATGTTTGTCCAAGCCCAGATCACATTATTTGTCACAGCTTCTACTTCTGAGATGAAGGTTTGTAATAGGATGTTTTGTATCCTGTGTGAGTGAAGACCATAGAGTCATTACAGGTTTATATTGGCATGTTTGCTGTCTTGGTGCCCCTAATAGGAAACATCATAAGCCTCATCATCTGTCTCCTGATAAAGGCTGCAAAGGGCCATTGGTCATTGCACAGTGCAACACTGGTTTGAAGATTCAGAACCTCGAGATTTAATTTTGGTCATTACAGGACTGTAAAGCACAGGATTGTGATGCATGAGGAAACTCATAGTTCTCAGCTCTAAGAGACACGGTACAGTTTCAGACAGTCTATGTAAACAGTTTTTGTGTTGGTTATGACTGAGTGTGCTCAATGGAACATTGCACCGCTACTTTAAATCATTTTCAACTCTCATTAAAGTTTTCAAAGTTTTCATTAAAAGCAGTTCTAATCTACAAAATCTCTTTAGACAGGTAACAGGCTGTTGTATGGCTTACAAAAGAGCTCCTGATAGTTTATCTGCTTTTCATTCTGCATCCTGAACATGTCCCATGAGCTGTGTGACTCACACTGACTAACACTACTGCTTGCTTATGTGGTGCTTTCCTTCCTCATGGTCACACAGTACAAGTGGGAGTCTGAAATGTTCCTCACATCAATGAGGACAATCCTGCTGGAACCTGCAGCACTAACTGCTGGTGAAGGTTAACAGAGTCAGGTTTCATATCTGCTCCACACCGTGTTTACTGCAGACTGCCCTTACAGGGCGTCTGGCCAAGGCAGATTGGGAGTTAAAGTTACATTTTTAACAATCTCCTTTGCTCTGCTTTGCTTGATAAAAGCAAATGCCATAATGTGTATTTTTAAAGCATCTAACCCATGTTCTTCCTAAAACTAAGCTGGGATTTGTCTAGGCTCTTGGTCCTGATGGTCAGGTGGGATGTGTTCTGTTCCTGGAGAGTTTACCATTGTCCACTCTTTGGATCCAGGAAAGCGATGCTCTGGTTTTTGTTATTTGTTTCCTTTGAATGGCTTTGGACTGGCTAAGAAGCACAATGAGGCATTCATTTTTGATTAATTGATTGATGACACTGCATGTGTGCACCATTGTCACAAAATATGGGATTTTTCTAGACTGCCATTCCCATTTCCAAAGGCAGTCTAATATCTGGGCTTTGGAAGAGGATGAAAGAAGTGAATATGATAACTGCCTATTGACCAAGCATGAAAACAAGATTTTTCTTTTTTTAAGAATGTACAGTGTTTATTTTGCTTGGATTGCTTTATCCTTTAAAAAGTAATAATTTAAAAAGTGGTTTTGACTCTGTCTTTGTTCCAGTAAAGGGAGCAAGGCTATGGGACAGTCTAATTGTGATATAGTTTACACCTCCATCAGGTCTAGTACAACTTAAACATGCTTTAAACACCTTGATTTGAATGAGGTATTACATTTAAACATGTAGTAAGTGTCTAAGTATTGCACATAATGTAATATTTGCAACAGGGTACATAATTTTTTCTGGCTGTGTTTTAGGCCATTTGCAGGGTCAGAGTTTGGAAATTATGTTTTCAATCTGTGCAAACAGAGCAGTGAGTCATTTTGCATTCTGAGTACCACAGGCTAAAGCAGCTTTTGGGAGGGCAGTGAAGGGGGCTGGGGGGAGGCTGTGCCAGCTGCAAATCCAGTGCAAAAACTGTAAACACGGGCTACTGACACAAGCTGGGCTTCAGTGGCTGTGAAATCCTCCCAACTCAGCTCTAGCTAAACAAATATTTTGTTGTCTCAGACAGAAAAATGAAAACCTACCGTGCCATTGGTTTCTTCCTCCTCTTCGTGATCAGCTATGGCTCTTCAGAAAACTCCAGTACTCCTCGAGGGTGTGGACTGGATCTCCTCCCTCAGTACGTTTACCTGTGTGACCTGGATGCCATCTGGGGGATCGTTTTGGAGGCGGTGGCGGGGGCAGGTGTGCTGACCACGTTACTGCTGATGCTGATTTTGCTGGTGAGGCTGCCCTTCATCAAGGACAAAGAGAAGAAGAGCCCCCTGGGGATGCACTTCCTCTTTCTCTTTGGGACTCTGGGACTGTTTGGGCTGACGTTCGCTTTCATCATCCAGGAAGATGAAATGGTGTGCTCCACCCGAAGGTTTCTGTGGGGAGTTATCTTTGCTTTGTGCTTCTCGTGCTTGCTGGCTCAGGCCTGGAGGCTTCGCAGGCTGGTTCGCCACGGGAAGAGCCCGTCTGGCTGGCACCTGGCTGGGGTGTCCATCTGCCTGATGCTGGTGCAGGTCATCATCGCGACCGAGTGGCTGATCCTGACCGTGGTCAGGGATAACAAGCTGGCCTGCAGCTACGAGCCCATGGATTTCGCCATGGCTTCCATCTACGTTATGTTCCTGATGGTGTTCACCATGGGATTCTCGTTTTTCACTCTCTGTGGGAAGTTTAAGAAATGGAAGAAAAACGGAGTATGCCTCATTATAACCCTTTTTTTTTCCATTCTGATTTGGGTAGCCTGGATGACTATGTACCTCTTTGGGAACGCTGAGCTCCAGAGAAGAGACAAATGGAGTGACCCCACTCTGGCTATTGCACTGGTGTCCAGTGGTTGGGTGTTTGTTATTTTCCACGCCATCCCAGAGGTCCACTGTACCATCCTTCCATCACAGCAGGAAAACACACCCAATTATTTTGATACTTCACAGCCAAGGATGCGTGAAACCGCTTTTGAGGAAGATATACAGCTTCCTCGGAGCTACATGGAAAATAAAGCCTTTTCAATGGATGAACATAATGCAGGTAAGGTTTCCCTATAAAGGAGTATATTTTTTTGTAGCGTCAAGAAAACTCTGTATGAGACACTGTTCAGGTGTTGAAAAGAAAGGTCATGATAAGTACAATAATTTTCACACTGCACCTTGTTCCCTTTTACAATTTTCACTAAGATATCCTCTAGTGAGGGACACAGTTTATTGTCTGAAAAAAATGCAGACGATACATACGTTAGGTTAAAATAATTCTTCTATGTGTTGATTTTTCTTTGAAAAACAGAACAATGTGAAATGCAAAGCCAACACCAAAAGAATAAAAAAAAAATTGTAGAAAAAATAACCTTTATTTTAAATGACATTTTTTGTAATTAGCAGTTATCAACATTTAATACAAAATACTTTCCCAAAACCTCAGAAAAAAATAAAGTGGTCTGTGTTACAAATTGCTCAGCCACTTGAGCAACAAAATAATTATTATTAATTATATTTCCATTAAAATGAATTTAGTGCCACTTTGTGTCCCTGTGGGGGAAAAAATGCCAAGTGGCTTATGACAGTTCAAAGACTGCCTTTGTTCTGAAGGCTTGAACGCCTGAGGTTTCATGGAGGTTTCCAGGTAATTTGCCTTCCTTGTCCTAGAACAATGTGTGATGACACATCATTAAAATTTGCAGTGGAAATGCTTTTGAGTGATTGCTGAAAGGACCAGCAACAACTGGGTGCTCCAGAATCCAAACCCTTGCTGAGTGTTTAACCATGTCAGAAATGCCAGGGATGCCTCTGTGACCAGCAGTGGGAAGCAGCAGCCCTGTGGTGTTCTGAGAGGGGTTGTGGTCTGGTGCTGCCCCACACCTGGATAAAGGATTTTGTTACAAGTCACACTGATTTGTTTATTCACTCTAATTGAGAAGAATACTGGCCTGCTCTCTCAGGCAGTAGTTGCCACATTGCTCTGGCAGCCCCTGAAAAAAGTCTTAGGGCACATGGTCCAGGCACTTCACCTTCCTATTCATCTTTGTGTGTCTTTGATTTCATCTGGGTTTGATGTTTCCCTGGGTACTGACCAGACACGGAGGAAAATAGCACTTTTGTTTGGCACAGTGTCGGGTCAGGAAGGCATTTTTTCCTCTAAGTTTTTTAGCAGGAACTTTAAAGATCTCCTTCTAGTAGGGAAGTTTGTTCTGAGAGTAGATACCATAAGGTCAGTGGTAAAACAACAACAAAAAAATCTCATGAATAAAAGAATGGTTGCTATTACTAATGTTCCAAAGCAAGAGGAACATTACTAATGTTCCAAGGTGCAAGAGCACCATGGACTGTTAAAAGCATTCTCTTCTTTTCTGTGTTTTTTTTTTTTTATTTATTTACTGTGCTCCATCCCCCATTAAATTAGTTTCATAGTAAAGTAACTGCAGTGGCTTCAGTGAAGCTATTTCTGGCTAAGGCACATCTAAGAACAAAATTGGATCTTTCACTCTGTATCATTCCCATTCATGGATGCATTTTAAAAAAAGAACTGGAAGCTCCTTTTTGATCTAATCATTCAGTAATTAAGTTTTTTTGTGAAATGGATAGATGTATGATAGCAATAAAATAATTATACTGTCTATTATAGTGCATTTTATGTTCTGCTTTAATCTATCTGAATTATAGTACAATACAAAATAGATTTCCTTATCTGATGCCCATATTAATGTATACCATAATAAATTCCTGTCATTCTTATGGCATATAGGAATTTTTAATACATCAAAACAGACTAAATATTGCTTTGCAGCAGTTCTTTAAGGACTGGCTTGGGACAGCAGGGTTTGGAGACAAAACTTAGCAGCATGGTAGAGACTGAAAGTAAATACAGGCAATAATAACCAAGTCAGAGCCCCGTGCTGATGGTTGTCAGTGGCAAAGCACCTGGAGTCTGTGAGCAATTGGCTCTGCAGGTATGTGGAGATTGTTCTCTTCTTTCATCCATTTAATCAGACTCAATTTGAGAATTCATTCAAGTGTTCAGAAATTACCAGAAAGGTACTTTCTTCAATTACTTCATACTTACGAATGATGTTTAAGAATAGAAGATCTACTAGTTGTAAAGTTTGGAAGACGTGATAAGCAGGAAACAGTTCCCTGACTGTTACACTTGTTTCAGTAAATAGTTAGCTTTAAACAGAAAACATGGCTGGACAAACATATTTTCCATTATTCGTGTTATTTCACTAATATTTGTATAAAACAATTTCATAACTTTGCTCTTTTTTAAGATTTTAAGCAGCTTTTTAAGAATCTGAGCAGTGTTCAGGCTCATACAAGCACATGTCCTCCTTGATTCCTTCTTTCTTCGTGAAAATGTAGCTTCAAGTTATGCACTGCAACAAGAGCTGCTCCATTCCAGGAACAACATTAGGCATTAATAAAGCAAACCTATTTTAAAGTCAGTAACCTAAACATCATTTAAACAGCGTACTAATCTGGGATTTTGACATTTATATGATAGGTTGAAATATCTCTTTAGAAGAGTTATTTTCATAGGTGTGCCTTCTAAAATTACATTAAAGTATTTAGAAAGCCTGGACAAAGAGCAGTTGACTGAGTTCTCAGAGCTCTCTGGAAGTGCAGTGCACACTAGTAGGGCAACCTCTGTAGGCTGAGAGAATTTGCCTTAAACAAGAGAAATCGGGATGTGAAATGTAGAATGCTACAGCTGTCAGGAAACCCAAGACCAAGCAGCTCTGGTATCATTAAATTTCATTTAATAACTTCTAGTACTACCAGTCACCGTCACAGCCGATGTCTAAATGCAAAATGAACAAAATTTAAAATGTGTTGAAAAGAGGCTTTGACACATTTGCTCAAATATCCTCAGTACTGCTTGTTTTTTACCTATGCATACCCTGTGCAAGTAGATTTATTTAATAGTAATGTAAAAAGGACAAGGAAATTGATAAAACTGGTATGAGAAAAAAATCCAAAATGCCTATTTTGTCTACAAGCTTTGTCACAGATTCTCACCTTAAAAAAAGCAGAGCTGTTTGCAATAATAGGGAAAGAAAACTTAGCAATATGAAATTGAATTTACTGGCTCTTTAGGATAGCTTTGAAATGACTATGTATATTTTGTGTAAATATTCTGGATAAATATTTTAATGATGGTGTGCGTGCTAAAGATTTTTTTGTGTCTGTGTGTACTAGCAAATACCAGTGCAGTCATGTGTGTTTATCACACAAGAAGTAGTCAAATAACAAAAAAAAGTTACTGATGGTTAAATATCTAATAAAAATACTTAGTTCCAGTTTAGGCATTTTCATAATTTTTTCTCCCAGTGTTCTGCAAAAATACGTACTTTTCAAATAGAGAGCAAGTAAGGATCTATATGTATCTGAAGTCAACAGCTGAGCATTTGCAGGGTGGAATTTCTAAATTTCCATGCTAAATCAATACTGTTCTTCATGTTGGTGTACAACTCCCCAAGAAAGGAGTAGCAGTGGATAGAGGACAGCATATGGCAGTAGGATCCATTTAAATCTTCTTCTACACAGAGCAACGACATTGGAGATAAATCCTGGCTTCATTAAAGTCTGTGCTGAAATTCTCATAAACTTCAGCTCATTCAGGATTTCAGGCAGAGACTGTAGAATTGTAATTTGAATTAATCTAAGAGAAGTTCTTGCCCCAGGTGCCTGCACGGGGCATGTTTCTGTTTTGCAGCTGACAGATGAGTATTGCCCGTTGTGACCATGCACGTTGTGTGGATAAATGAGCTCTGTTCCCTGGCCACGGCTGAGTTCAGTGAAGTCATTATTTACCCTCAAAATTAAAGAGGGAGTTTGTATGTGCCAATCCCCAGGCTGCTTTAGAGAGAGCAGCATATCCTTCACTGTGCATATCTCATTCAGATTTTACATCTTGAACCCAAACTTGTTCTAAAATTAATGGGGAGACTGATTTATTCCTGGTATAAACATCCAAAAGGACAGTCAGTATCTTCTCTTTGCCTTCAGTGATTTGCCATGTTTAAGCTATTCAAAAGCAATATTTACTCCATCTTTCCAGTTTCTCAGAGTAAATATAATCTGAAACATCTGGAAAATCCTTATATGCTAGTCATGCTGAACTAATGCTCAGGGGGTTGTGAGCATTGCTTACTGGCTTGAGCAAGGCTTTGGATCCCTGTCCACTGAATTTGATAGAAAGCAAAATGTAACACATTTTACTTAACCCCACAGTATCCAGACCAACACAGGGAACACTCTGCAAAACGCCTTGTCCAAGATACATCACAGGTTTGGTGACCAAAGACATTGAGCTCCCACTGAAATGAGATTAAGCAAGCTTCAAAAATTTGGTTCCTTCTTCTCCCTCCCTAGCAAACAGTTCATTTAATTTAAATCTGATTCTTCTGAGATCCATTCCCAACGTGCAAGAGAAACAGCTGTTCCAAAGCAACATGGAAGTTAAATCAGTGGCAAGGTTCCCATTAAGTGAACTGGAAGGAAGATACTGTGTGATTGCACAGCTTTAATTGTGTTCTAAGAGTGATCTCTCTTTTCCAAACACAGCGCTAAGGACGGCAGGATTTCGAAACGGCAGTTTGGGAAGCCGGCCTAGTGCTCCTTTTAGAAGCAATGTTTATCAGCCAACTGAGATGGCAGTTGTGCTAAATGGTGGGACTGTAAGTATCAAAATGTGATGATTTAAGAAATCTTTGAAATGTACTGATATATACAACCATTACTAATTGAAAAACCTGCTTCAGCTCATTCACAGCAGGGGGAAAGCTATAAATGAAAATTTAAGGCAGCAAGTATGCATGTAATGCTTCCCTTCCCTCTAGAAAATATGTAATTAACAAGTATTTTGCATTTGTTTACTTGGCTGTTCACATTTTGCAGTGCAGCTTCAGTGAAGCAATTTTTTTTTGTGAGACAACATATTCAATGGCCCTTTCAAATTAAATTTATGTTAAGGTATTTAACATAACTATTAAGTGACACCATTTCTAACCTGATATTTTTCAAAATGGTGTGAGTCACACAGATGTTTTCAGGCAGTACATTACTTTAAATAATTGTTGCAGATAATGGTGGTCTCTCACATATATTCCATTTTCTTGTAAAATACATGCAATTCTTTGTAACTTACAGATTTGTACATATTTTGAAAAGGGATTCATAGAAGAGGAATATAGAATATTTTAATGTTATTAGCATCAATGTCTCTTCCTTTGACAATGGTTTGGCATGTCATTCTTTGATAGAGCTGTATTTTTGCAGCCCGGTTGTTTTAAGATTGGTTTAGTGATGCCAAACGGACTTCACAAATGTTTTTCACATTATGTCTAATTTTCACTTAAGACATTTCATATAGCAGGCATACTGTTGAGAAAGAAGAATTTTCATCCCCACATGTTTCATGCATATCTACATGCTTCTTAAAAATCTACTCATGAGTCGGTTTGTACTCATGTGAGTTGGGTTTTCTTTCTTTTGAATCATGAGCTGATTCCATAACTCAACCTCTACATTTAAAACCAAATAACATGAACTGATTGCAGGCCTGGTTTTGTTTATAAGTAAGTAAAGTTTTGGCTGATTTTAGTGAACAAGAGGGACTAGATACAAGAGTTCTTCTGTGTGGGTAAGACTGTGTGAAACGTGTCAACTTGAGTAAAATGAAAAGGCTTGGCTTTGCTATCAGTAATAGATTGCATCCTTCTGATGTTTTAATTCATCTCTGCCTGTTTTCTGATGCCAGAATGTGCAGTTCAGGGATAAGGCAGTTAAAAGGATGAGAAGCTTGAGAATTTGGCTTTTTGTTTGTTTTGCTTATTCTGAGTTGGATACAAAGCTAATGTGTATATATAGTCATGGTTTTACAGAGAGATAAATGCACTTGTATGGGTGGAAGATGAGTTTCTTTGTATCATTTTGCTCTAGAACTACCATCTGGAAAGCTGTCATGTACATGTAGTGTGATAACACTGATTTTTGAACAGTCTAGATCTCTCAGTTATGGGTTTATTATCCTTATTTCCAGATACCAACTGCTCCGCCAAGTTACACTGGACGACACCTCTGGTGAAAGGCTGTAGGCTGTAGAGAATAAGAATCCTTGTTGCAGATGTTGTTCCCTGGCAGTGTGTCTTTGAGGGAAGGAATCCATAACAGTACCAGAACAAAGCAACAAAACATCCAGGATCTTTCTAAATCCTACAGAGGATTTTGCCTAAATGTGAACACCACTGAATGGAGAATCGCAAAAGCAAAATTGTAAAACTGAAGCTGAATCTAATTTAAAACAGAAGCAGGCACACCTTAAATTGGCAGAGGAGATATTGTATTCTGAAGTGTAAGATATTCTCTTGTCTGTACCTTGTGTGCCAGGCAAGCCTGGTTTTGGTGGTTGCCAGTTGCTTGCAAAATACCCTCCTCTCACCTAAACTTAATTCATGTTGCCACAAGAGATTGCCACTACAGTGTGAAAACACGCAGGATTTCTTTCCATCTTGCTCCTTTTCCTGTCATTTCCAGCGTCATGAGAAGTCCCCTGTTTGCTCCTTGCCTAGCTGTACTATACAGTCACGAAGCATTGTGTTGTGCGTAGTCAGACATCGTCACTCTGTGGCAACCCAGTTGCTCTGTAGGCTGATACTCTGCTCTTCACAAGCTGGCCTAGGAGGTGCAGTTCTGGAGGGATGAAAGGTCTGGGCATGTTCCATGTGCGTTATGGAGCTCCTCGGGGCAGAGAGGAGAAGCGCAGGTCCGGCACGGGCAGCTCTCCTCGGCCTCGTGGGATCGATTTCCCGGTATCCAGCCCCGGGCCCGGGTGTGAGCAGAGCCCGCGCTCCCACGGCTCCCGCAGGCAAAGCCATTCCTTGGAGGGATGTGTTTGTGCCAGGGCTGGGCTGGGAGAGGATGTGGCTGGCGTTGGCAGCAGTGTTTGGTGCTGGAGGAGGGAAGGAAGGCGCTCCTGAGCCGGCTGGGCTGGGCTGGGGGTCAGGCAGGAGCCGGGGGCAGCGCTGACCCTTGGCAGGGACACTGGGCAGCAGAGAGGGGGAGAGCCCCTGAGCCCCTGGTCGTACGAGTAGTTCAGTCCCCTCGACTGCAGTTGTTTGTGCATTTAAATGTGGTTGTGCATTTTAGTGCCTAGAGAGTAGAATCTCTGTGCTGGAGGTGGTTTGTTGTTGTTTTTGTTTATTTAAGGTGGTTTCTTCCCTACTCCTCCCCTCCCCATCCATTTTCTTGATTTGATATAAGGCAGGCTTTTAAAAGCTTTTCATCTTTGTTTTCTCCGGGTTATTTAAACGGTTCCCATTGCCCATTTGTTGTGCCATGGTTTTTCATTATGTTCAAGCAATCATTCCTTTCTTTAACATTTAATACATATCGGACATTGAAAACATCACTGTATCCTCACTGTTTGGCCAATGTTAATCTTAGCTTTCCTCAGTACTAAAAGCTAATTGTTTTTACTTGAAGGCATAGGAAACATATAACAATTAAACTTTGCATATACTGTAATAAAAATATATATTTTCAAACTAAAAAAATAAAATGTACAAATAACTGAATAGCTTAGTAGCTTCACAGAGAGAAGTTACTTGCTGTATACTGCAGAAGAAAGACAAGCTTTTTATTTTTCAAGAGTCTTCCTGATTCCTCATGTACCTCCATTTCTACTGAATTAGGAACCTAGTCCTGCAGACTTGTACTCCCACCAGTAGTCCCAGCGACACCAGTAGGTCTACGTACAGGTACAGAGGCTGCAAGACCAGTCCCTAAGTGTTGCACACAGATATATGTGTATATATATATGGAAAAGTATATATTGCCATTCTTGCCATGATCATCTTATGGGGTTTTATTTCAAAGCCCTTCTCCTCCAGAAGCAATGTTTTTCTGTCATGCATGAGTGAAGGAGTATGTCAGCTCCCCCCTGCCCTCCCCTCCTCGAGGCAAAGGAAGCATGTGCTTGTTTTAGGGATCCTTTATTTCATTTTGTATGTAACTAGATGGCCTTAGTAACCAAGTAGGGTAGGGGTGGATATTGCATGCTATCCAGTGACTTAGAAGTACATTTTGCTTGTTATGAGCAGAGCTTTGATCAAATAAGATAATATTTAGGATAATGATAGCCACCCAGAAGACATGTAATTTGGAACAATAAAAACACTATTACCATCACTTGCCTGCAGAATTTTGCTTTTAAAAACTAGTTTTAAAAAATCCCTCATAAAACTCTTATCATAAAAACATATAAGATGACCATGGCATAAATGGTAGGACAGTTTTCTTTTAAAAAGTTTATCATGCTACAACCAAGACTTATGAATTATAAGACACATTTTATGGACCTTTGACAAAATCTGTACAAGACATAGTTACCTTAAGAAACTTCCTTTTTCTTTTTCTAGATGTGACTGAATTGATAAATAGAGTTCCCAATCCTGCCTCTGGTGAAGTTGTTTGGAATTGCAGGGCTTATGCAAAGATATGGCCAGATTTTAACAACTGCTATTCACGTGACTAATCTCACTGGGTTAGTCATGTGGACTATTCACCGAATTCAAAATTAGCAGGATTGGGTTTCATGTGTGGTGGTGAAAGTGTGGCAATAGATTTAGGAGGGTCTTTGCTTTCCAACTTTATACAATTAGTAATGAGCAACTTTTCTTTTTGTAAGTCACTAGTCTGTGATGTAAAATGCCCCAAAATAAAACTGTAATTGAAGAAAGGCACCTTTATGTTAACTTATATTTTTGTTACAGTGTTTACTTTTGCCTTTTTTGAAAGTTTTCTAGAATGTAGAGCATCTGTGAACAACATGAATAAGTAAGCACAAGCCTTTCGCAATTCTCCTAATTATAATTAGCTTTTATACTATAAAAGCTACTATGTTGTCCCTTGATGGTTATGTGCTCATGGTGTTTCCATGCAGAAAAATGAAATCACAAAGCATCTGACAAAAGCATCTATTACCAAAACAAGATTTATAATGACCAGCTTTTGATAAATGGCAGGAAAATAGTTCAAGGTCATACAGATCCTGTCCTGCTTTCCGATGGGTTGAGGGTGTTTGACACTTGCCAGAAAATATGTAGCATTTTCAGAAGAGCACTCTCAATACATCTAGCTGTTTCTATAAACAAGGTACATGAAATACTATACAATTAGCTGTTTCTGCTTTTAGTCTAAACACAGGCATCGTGATTGGCTTTGCTTGAGCTCGATGCCTTGGGTCTAACCAAAGGCCATACAAAAGGGAGCATTGTAGCTTTTATAATAAAACAATTGGATTATTCTACCAACTTACAGGATTACAAAGCAGGTGCTTTTTATTAATTGATGAGAGCTAAAGCTCATTTTTGATAGATAATATATATTTATTAAATGTATTAACGTGTGTTTTATAACGTACCCTTTTTTCCGCTGAGTGTTGCATACTGGTATCTTATTAAGTACATCTTTAAAAGATTTTCAAGACAATCAATGTGTACCATGATGACTGTACATAAGTATACAAAACTACAAAGGTTGTAAAGCATGGGCAAATGTTTTATTTTCAAAATGCTGTTCTTAATGAGAATAAAGGCTTTACTATTTACTTACAATGTTTGTGTCCACTTGGTTTTACAATCCACAGAGATTTTTTCCATTGTAGTGAGCAGTGCTACAGACAGAATTGCCCCTTGGTGCAGTTCCTCAATATAAGCAAAGTTAAACTGAAGGAAAGGGCTCCTAAACCACATTCCTCCACCTTTGGCCACATTCCCACTCCTACCCTTAGCTCTGGCACCTATCAAGGAGCTCAGCAGCCAAGCTCTGAAGACAAAAGGGATATTTTTTTTTTTCCCCTGTTGGCTCAGCAGTTTCCTGTTCTGGTTCAATTGCTTGTGCTTGTGAAAAGGAGGGGACAGGAGGGTACAGCTGGGCTTGAAGAGTGCAGGATGAGAGTTTTTTCTTCAAATGGTTTGATTTTCCAGATCTGGTGTAAGAACCATCATCACCAACCAGGAAAAAACCCAAGGGGTAGGTACTAGTGGAACAGTGAAGACAAAGTCTGTGCAAGTGATGGGAGAAATCCATGTGGAACCAAGTGCTAGAGACCACCTGTGTTTTATTAGGCATTCAGTCAAACACTACACCTTTGACTTACATGGAATTATCTGTAATTCTGCTGCTGTCTTCTCTAATTGTGAAGTTATAAAGGCGTAAATAGGATTGTGCTAAGGGCTAAGTTAAAAAACAGGGCTAAGTTAAAAAAATAATAAGAGTTCCTTAGCAAGGGGCCCAATCTGATTGTTACTGTGCTTGGACCTGATATAAGTAAGTGGCCTGGATAAGATTGCTGAAAATGCTGACACTGGGATCTTAATTCTACACTTTCTCAGCACATGTGCTAAGTGGTAACAAAAGGGCCTTTGACTTTTCTCCCCTGCAGAAATGCAGAGCAACCCCAGCTCTCGTTGCCTTCCATTGGAATTGCAGGGGCAGAGCGTTCCTGCAACTTACACTGTTCTGAACAGAGCCTGGATTTGTGTAAATTGTCACAGCTCTGCAGGAGTCAGGGAAGCCCAGTTTATGATAAATGAAGATTTAACACTTGCCTGCATGTGGCTAGAACCCCATTTAATTTCATCCGGTTTTGTTCTTGTCAGAAAAGGTTTTAAGTGAGCATTCAGGAACACAAACATAGATTCAACATTTTTGGCTAGCTGTGCACCATTCCATCTGTTTTAACAGAATTGTGCTCACTGAGACTAAGACTGAATTTTGTCTTGGCATGCTGGGTCCTTATATAACCTGCCTTTGATTTATAGTACCTCACATGTAAAACTTTAATGCTAAGAGAGTTTCTAAATCAGTATCACAAAGTCCATGAGCTCTGTGCTTTGCAGTTTTAGTGAGGAAACTAAAATTGCGATGTTGAAGGATTTTGGGTACGTTTGTCCAGCTCTTCTGATTTCCTTTGCACTGCAACCATACAAAAAAAAATTAACAGGCACAGAAAGAGAAAAGAAAACATCCACAGTTCCACAGCAAATACTCTGTTGTTCAATAAATAAATAAAAATCCCCTGTCCAACCCAAAAAGTGTATTTCTTCTTTGTATGGCTTTTTTTTTTTCATGTTTTGACACAGCTTCAGCGCTCAGATACTTAAACACAGTTCTCTGTGCCAGCTGTGGGAGTCGTGCATGTGGAGCTGAGGGCAGAGCTTTTTCCTAGTAAGAAATCACTGGATTGTTAAAAAAAAAATTGAAAGCAGCTCTTTGAGGTTTCTGCTTTGAAGAATTTTCAATTAAAAGTCAGTGATGAAGTCATACAGTTCACCTAGCATATAAATATATTTTTGTCATTTAGGACAACAAGCAAGGTCAATAAAGAATAGTTTTTCTATGTCTCAGTGGAAAGAAGAATGTTATCCATGTGATTGCAAAGGGACTGCCAAATGGGAAAAATCAGTCAAACAAAGAGCACAGGGTTGCTTGCTGGAGTAAACAATTCTAAATGAACAAAAGCTCTACATAAAAGAAAAATGTCCCACCCCCTAGTGAAAGCTGTTTTCAAAGCTCTGTATTCTCTCAGAATGTTACATCTGTTAATACAGATTAACCTAATGTTTTTTCTTTTGCTGATACAACAGTCTGGTGCCTCATTCTATTCGTGTGATTTCAGCTATCTTATTCTGGTTTTGATATTTTAAAATTTTACAAACCGCCTTTCAACTTAAAAAAAAAAATCTGCTTTTCTATTTCTTACACTTCAGAAGATGTGTCTGTACTATACACCTTTTACATCAAGCAAGTTTGTTGGGAGATTTATATATAAAAGCTATGCTAGAAGCAAAGAAAGCCAAATAAGCCCCAAAAAATCCCCTTTCGAATGTACAGTTTCAGGAGAGCTTAGTTACCCTTCCAAAGCATGCAACTGAAAACCAGCAAACAAAATAAATTCTCTTGGTACATACTGGGAATACTGGGCTGCAACAGGCCCGTGTGCTAATTTAAGGTGCTCAGTGTGCTCCCAGCCTGGAGAATCTCAGCTCAGAGAAAGCATACAGGGAAAGTGCTCTATGAGGAGGGACACAGCAATCCCTTAGAAACCCAAAATGAAACTGCAGCAGCAGGATAAACCCTGTTTTACAATGGTGAAGGCAGTACATTCCCAGTGCCTCGATGGCACAAGACCTTTCTGGATTTTAGGGCTCCTGTTTGTACAGCTGTTAAGAAGAGAAATCCAGAGTGGATTTAATATCCCATATGACTATGAATGTCATAGCAAAATGCATGCAAAATACTTTCTATTGCGTTGAATTTTATCTAATATTCCTTGATGTGATGAGGCTGACTTTTGCAAATATTTAATAAAAATTGCAACATTCAGAAACCTCAGGGCTCACACACTTTCACATTAAAATGAGCAGGTGTCTTAGGTATCTACTAGCAGTGCTTTTAGTCAGTAGAGTCCTTGTCTTATCATAACCTGTGTTACTTAAGCATAACAATTTCCAATCACATCACACCAAGCAGGAAGCACAGGCTGTCAGCATAAATCTGGATTTCAGGCAGTTATTTAAATAGTTTTTGACATAGACTTGCTTCCTATGCAGATAGAAAAGTAAGATGTCCTCAGGATTCAGATAAGCTGGAAAGATGGAAAAAGAAGCTGCCTGGCTACATTTTTTCACTAGAAATTTCCATTGGAGAAATATATTTTTCAGGCTGTGACTCCTCAAACTGAACTAGCTTGCTTAAAATATTTTGAAGTGCCTAAGGAAGATGTTTAGAACAATTTATACCACCTGATAATCCAGCCCGTTTCTTTCAGACAACGCATATCTAAAGCAATGAACAGTGTAAATGCCAACAACCTGGCTTACAACTGTGCCATTCCTTATGCTGAATTTTAGCCGTTTCAGTCCTAGAACTCCTATCATTCTTTCAACAGAGTGAGAAACCCATTTCAGCTTTCAGCTGTATTTAAACAAATATTATGATCTGAAGTTGGGCAGCACTGTTCCCATTCCGTCTCTCCGCGTCCACAGTCACTGTGTGCAGTTCTGCAGGGCCAGCCCCCACCACTGTGGGAATCACAACTATGATTGTGCTGCAATGGAAACCATTCCCTTTTCTCTGCTGAGATTTCCTGCATGCTGGGGAAAGGCCTGTGGACATAACTGGGCAGAACAAACTGCCCCAGGATGCCATTTACACAGTGGGGATTGCAACTGTGCGCTGCTGCCAGTCTCAGGGCAATGCCAAGAAAACTGTTCTCACAGAAAGCTGGATTCAGGAAAATTACAAACACTTTAAATCCCAAGATGTTCGTGTAACTGAATGTATGAAAATTATCTACAGGGAATGCCTAATTTAAGGAGGCACAATATAAGAATTAAATAACACAATCATGCTCACTGGCAGCATGATCAGTATTTTGTATACTTTTAAAACATCAGCTCCTGTTCGAGGTCCTGACACACAGAGGAACTGAGCCCTTAGGTGCTGTAACAGTGTAAGTTGAGAAAAAATAAAATCTCACATCTCACTTATTTCTACCTGAATAGGTCATATGGTTTCTCCTATCAGAACAGTTTAATTTTTTAGCACTATGTTTCAGTCTCTTTACTGTATTTTTCAGTCTTCTTACTCCTTACTCTTATTTTTTTTCATAGTGAGAAAACCTGATTAAACCATGCTTTAGTCACATGCAGGTTCTAAATCATAGGACACCATAGCCACTACTGCAATAATAAGTACTACTGGGGACTGTGATTAATTTCTTTGGAGGTGAGGTGGGGGTGTTCTTGAGGAGCACAACTGTTTAACTGCTATTTTTGACCTGCTACTCCTATAATAAAGTCATCTACTGCTTGGTGTGCCATGTTCCTTGGGAATGCAGCTCATTTGACATAGTTTATCATGTCTGTGCTGCAATGCTGAGACACAGATGATGGCTAAAGGAAGCACTGGAATGTATCTGGATTTACTGTTCATTAGCTCCCAGGAAGGGAAAATTCAAAAATCTGCAAAACTTGGAGCTTTTGTCCTATTTATATAAGCATTAAGTTCAAACCTCCTTATCATCTGATTTGGATGGTAGACATCATTTTCCCTCTTCTTGATGTACAGGACTGATGTTCTGGTTTGACACTTGGGTTGTTTCAGCATAACAGTGAATAAACTATGACCAACTGTGTGCACTACAGTATAACACAACTGGCTTGTGACAGTAGCTTAGGAAAGGTTTATGCTCCCACACTCTTTATAAAGTGCACTTCTTCACAGAATTGTAAGAACTACATTTAGTAATTTAAACAGATGAAAACAGTAATGAAAAATACTATAGACTCGGACTATAAGAAGATGAAAATCCATTAAAGAAAATCTATTGCAATAACTTATTAGCAGGGGCTTAGAGTAAAAAATATATATAGAAAGGAGTTTCACCCTAGCCTCCCAATGAAATGCCAAAGAAGCCTGAACATGAAATTGGAGCCACCAGCAATCTTGCTGAAATAAGACCTGACTTTTAAAGAGACAGTTTTTTTATAAAGTGTTTATAATTTTAGTCTCTCACTATTGGAAGTCTGCCTGGATATAATTATTAGTGAAACCCTTCACTCCAGGAAATACTCAGTCACTAGTGATAGAAAAATGATCTATTTAATACAGATATATCAACCAAACAAATGATAAAATGGAAATTACACCCACAGACACTCCTGCAAGTCATGAATCTGAAATGGAACTATTAGAGGATCACTCAGCAGAAGAGGCTTCTGCAAAACGGATTTTTAAAAGTGACAGGACAAACCTAATTCTCCAAATCAGGAGCAGAGTCAAATGCTTAGTCTTGCTTTCATGACTGTAGAGGATAAAAAGTTTCAGGGCATTTTTTTAATTTGCTTAGGATCAGATTAGCAAAGCAAGAGCTGAAATACAGGAGACTTCCAAACACCAACATTCAGTGATGCATATGGGAAATAAGGGCTGAAAGACCTCTAGCAGAATTTGTTTGTGTAATGCACCATTGCTTTCTTCATATTTTGAAAGGAAGACTCAGAATTCATCAGAATATATTTGAATGGCATTTTTACAGTTCAAGATGTACAAAAAGAGAAATATGGGAAGATACAAGTATTAGAGTATCTGAACAGCTGACATGAACACCTCAGTTAGGAGAGAAAAAACTACAGAGAATTAGATGTACTGGAGACTATTGCTTACAATTATCCAAGTGTCCTCCAAATCATTCAATGACCTGCGATCTATGAATAGACAGCACAAAAACACAACAGTTTATGGAACACAACCCTGGACTGAGAAGAAAATCCAGAATGAAGGCAACCAGCACATTTCCAGAACATCTGATTAATGCAGTATTTTTCAATGCAAATAGTCAAGATAGGAAAAGAGAACAATGAAAACAGAAAGGACTGACCAGAAATAGAAATCATTCCAGAGTGGCAGGTCCTCAGCTAAAAGCATTTGGGGATTTACGGGCAGGAACCAACACGGGCAGAAACCCAGAATTCCAGATTTGCTGGGCAGAATCATGGAAACTGCATTTATACCCATTAACCCCTCTTATTTCTGACATGATTCCAACTTGCAAAATGTGATAGGTTCTGTGAGGTGACCAAATTTAAACTCTTGTGCAAACTAATACAAAGCATCAGGTAAGAAAGCAGACTGTTACACTGGAAAAGCCATCTGGGTGACCGATGCCACAGGGAGGGTTTCAAGGGAGTGAGGGCAGGCAGCTCCTGTGTGCTGCAATCTTTCACCCCCTTCTTTGTATTCTCTCAGTCATATTTTAACACTCCACTAACAGCTCGTGGTCTTTCTTTCCCTGCCCCACTTCCCCCCTTCTTTTTTTCTAACCAAGGTTCTCAAATCTAGTTTTGCTGCAGGACTATTTGGAGGCTTTATTTTTCAGCTGGGGACAGCCTTTTCTCCAGGCTTCTAACACATCCCATAGTTAAAAATAGAAATTTGGGGTTTGCTTATCTAAATGGCTTACAAAAAACACCAGCAGCATTTTCGATAAAATTGCTCCAATGTTTTTCACTTTTAAGGTTAAAAGCAGAAAAAGGAAACAAAGAAGATTGCAGAACCCATGAAGAATTTCTCCTCTCCTTAAAAAAAAAGAAAAAAACAACGAAAAAAGGTGCTTATATAATCACTGAAAAATCACCAAATTGCAATTGTCCTTTTTTTCCATTACAAATTATTATTAACAACTGCAGAGTGATGAGTGAAAACACAGCTTTGGTACTGGAGGATTAGTTCAGACTTGTGCTCACAGGCCCACTGCTGTGCCTGTGAAGGCACAGTTCAGAAGATCACGTGCTCTAGTTTATCTAAATGATCATCTTCCCTTTTTATTTTTTCAAACATTCCCAACGTAGTTTCAGAAATTAAATGTTAGTGTAATCTTTAGAAATTTTCAAAGATGTCTGAGTCCAGGGTGTGGACCAATAAATTGGATTCTGTATCATGAGTCTTATGACTTTTATCACTACATTCTCAGCTGTTAGTGCCAAGATTAAACTTTCAGAAACATCTCAAGCATTTTGAATTAGGCTTGATGAAAACCACCAGCACATACTCAGCCTTCGGGACTGCTTTGTTCTTTGATTTTCTTTTTTTGCTTTCTTTAAAAAAAAAAGTTTTAAGGTCTTCTTCTATGTAAGTTGAATTTTATACAAGCACTTTTAAATCAAAAGCAATCATATATATGCCCTCATTTTAAACCATTTTGACTGCAGCACTTTTGGTTTCAGAAAGACAAAACCAAATACCTGTAAATAGTCATGTTTAAAAAAAAACAGAGAGTGAAATTCTTTTAAGTGCAGTGTCCTAGTGACAGCAAGCAGCCTTCCACTTTTAACCTGTTTCTGAAGTTTAGTTTGAAACCAAATTATTAGAAAAAATACATTCAACATATAAGATATTAATATATGTGTGTGTGTATGTAAATCTCTTATATAACATAAAAGATTTAAAGTGTAAAACCACAGAATATGAGGAGGTCATTGCTTACAAGAATTCTATTATGAGATTAATTAAAGAATTACAGCTGCAGTCAAAGGAGGGCAGATGAAGTTAGAAACAAATTATTTTTTTTAAAATCTTCCTCAATTATTTCAGCCACCCTTGGTGAAAGTGACAGGGGGGAAAAAAGAAACTCTCATATAAAACTGATTAATTCCTTACATTTTACAGGGCTGAATTTTCCTAAATAAACCACAGAGATGCAGTCTTTAAGAAATCTGTTAGCTATTCAGACTACGCCTTTTCCTAATCCATCATTATTACCTGCAGTAATTTTAAATATTTTCTTAAGCCTAGTGTAAGATTTCCCATTTATAAATATATCCTCTTTTCAATATTTTCTTTGGGAAACGACTCAGTCCTACAAACATGCATGTGGTTATAACTTCATTTATGGCCCCAATAATAAGGATGTTTATGGAATGAATTTAAAGAAGTTTCACAGTGTAGCCATTTGTTTTCCGGGTTCTGAATTTAACATTTTCCTCATCTCCAATTAATTTGGCTTTGATGTGATATGATTGCATACAGGCATCCTTCAAAAGTATGCAGAGTAGACCTCCCCTGTCCAGCTTAACTTCTTTTGAATCCCTCCTCATCGTTCAGGTGCCGACATCACAGCTGTAAAAGGAGCGAGTTACTGCATTTCTTTGCTTCCTGACACTGTGCATCTGTTCCTGCTCTAGCACCATAAATATGCAGCCTGTTTGCCCTTGTATCTCATTCATATTTGCAAGGATTTTCCAGAACACCTCCATTTGGAGTTCTTCAGAGTATTGCTGGATGCATCTTCCCAAGGGAAAAGATTATTGCCATGAAAGAAGTACTTTTAAAAATCTCTCCAGGTAGGTAAGTAATAACTTCTACTGCCAAAGGAAAAATACAGCTTGAAAATTGAATGGAATGTAAAAGAATATTCCCTCCTGTATCTGGAAATCAGCAACCCCCCACCTGCTGTGAAGATTACTTTCTGTCTTATTTTGATTTAACTACATTCTCCACACACTGTGCCTCCTCTGTTACACAAGTGCCTTGCAAAGCCCAGGCTGTTGTTGATTTATAAGACCTGCCAGCTAATAAGGTCACAATTGTTATTTCCATAAATCCAGGAATATTTATTTGTTTTAATATTTTCCCTAAGAATACTGATTTTTAAAACTGAAATTTTACAAATTTTACGCAGATAAGAAGAACAAGTGAAAAATTCCCTTAAGATGTAACACAGCTGAAAGTACTGTTTGTGTAACAACATCAATGGTCTGTCCAACAGCAGAGAAGTAACCTTTGCAACAGAGTGTTTTGGTCACAAAAGAGATTAATGAAGATTTTGGTATTTTCATTAAAAAGTTTAAATATTTTTCAAATTCTTTTCATTGTAGGACAGATACTTTTTCATTTCCATTGTGGTCCTATCAGTACTAAATCTGCACAAAACAGTTCTCAGAACCACAATTTGCTATTCACTCACATTCTCTGGAGGTTGAGGTTTAAATAACTCTATTTTCTGTAGAAAGCAAACAATTTTTTAATTCTGCAAATAAAATTCTGGAACAAATTTATCCCATCATCTGTGCTATATTAGAGAAAATTCTTTCTCCCTTCAAGTCTAAAGCTGTGAGCCACTAAACTAAGTCTTAAGTGTTGTGCTTATCACTACATTTTCACAAAATTGTTCAGAGTAAGGACTGTCATACCTTAAATATAGATCATTCTGGGGAATGTAATTTTACACAGCAGCGGAACACTACAGCAAATAAAATGTCAGCCAAGAATGCTGTAGCTTTATGGTCCTGGATATATGCTGAAAGAAATGCACTTTCTCTTTGCACTTGGAAAGAAATTTTGCCAGCATGTGCATTAAAAGAGGTCAACAGGTGCTGGTAATGCATGAAGTCATTTTCATGCAGTTTTCACACTTTCTATCCTAGAGCACTTTACAAAGCTAATAATAACGAGTATAAAAGATGGACAGAGAGAAGACTGAAGACTTTCACAGGAAAAACTAGAGAAGTTTGAGATGCTGTGGGGCAGGGTTTGCATGAGGCACTGTCAGAGCCCTGTCACAAACCACAGTGGCCGTGCCTGCCCAGGGCACAGCAGCTGTGTGAGTGCCCATCACAGGTGGGCTTTTCTCCTGCCCTGGATTACTGCTGCTCCGTTTCCCTTTCTGTGGATGGAAGGGCTGTCATTGCGAGGTGAGATTCTCAGGCTGATCAGCAGAAACGCCTCGCCAGGGGCAGCAGAGCAGAGCAGAGAGGAGGAGCTGGTCCTTGTGGAAGCCACCAGTGTCCCTGCCATGGCAGCAGCCTTGGCCACGGGAGCACAGGGCTGCCTTTTTAACGGGGAAGTGACTGGATCACTCCATTAAAAAAAAAAAAAAAAGGAAAGAGAGAGAGACTTTTGGTCTCTACTGGAAAAAGAGAAGACCCTCCAGAAATATTTTATTCTGGTGTAGTTCTAATGAAAACTCAATTGCTTGTTTTAAAATTAATGGACACGTTTTAACACACTTTCTGAAACCTGGAAAATAAATGAAGAATTACTTTGGATTTGCTAATTACAATCAGTTCACATTTCTAATGTCTTACTGGTTTTTTTCTGAAGTATCATGCACAAACACCCTTCCATAAAATTACGTTTTTACCTAGAACATACCCTTGCAGTAAGGTTTCATTGTGCCGGAAATCCCAGCAAAGCAGACTGGGCCTGTTAGCTCACATTAACTGAGTCTTTGGCTGATATTTCCATGGAAGGCATGCTGATCTTTCTAGTAGTGTCAATAGAATCACATTACTGCTCGAGTCATCATTTTCTAAAAGCTATCTGGCAGCTCACCATTCATCCCCTACAGTTAGATTCAACACTGTTTACAGCATCTAATAAACAGAGTTAGTTATATACAAATTAAAGAGATCCTTCATTATTTTTCCCAATGTGGTTAATTTCATAACAAAATGCTGTATCTACTTAAAAATGTTACTCTTGTTTTACCTTTGACCATGAATCTTACTGCTTTATTTGTGAGATCTGAGTTTTTAAAAACAATAAATGCCTTGTCTGCTTGATGCGAAGAGTTCAGTGGTTTAATTAAAGGGGATTAATTGAATTAACTGAACTAATTAATTCAGTTAAACTAAATTCTTAGAAAGACAAGGTTAAAGAGTAGTTGTGTTATGCTATTCATTATTGTGTGAGTGTTCACAATCCACTTCAGCACAAAGTCAGCTGGGTTGGATGGAATCACTGGTAAAAGCAGTTAAACTAACTTTGCAATGAAATAGGGTTTAAGGACACTAATAAACAGCAGGATAATAACAGCAGAAAAAAGAGCAGCTGGAGCACTAACAAAATGAATTATGGCATCACAGCTGAGATTGATAATGAAAACCCCTGGACAGTAACTTCTCAAACTAGTCCAGCTGTTTCCAAATAGCCATCTGTCTGGGCCCCAAGGCTATTTGATGTGTGGATACTCTTAAATTAACTTAGCAGAGCTCAGTTAAGAAATTACAGAAACAGTGAGATAATATTGAAAGCTGATATAAGCAATATAAACTTATACTGGTTTAAGAAAAAAAAAATTGAAAAGGGGCAACTTCACAGCTTTCTTTGAAGTGGTGAAACAGCTATGTGTCCTAGAGTCCTAAAAAAAATGATTTGATGACAGGAAAGCTCTGTGAGAGTGATTAAAAGGAAATTTGTTTTTCCTCTTGAAACAATTGGCAAAGGAAGTCTTATCACTACATAAGTCTCCAAAACAACTTAAGTATAGTTTATAGAAAGATTAAATTTCTTCAGACACAGGAGTTTTTTAATCAATTCAACTGTCCAATGACACAGTCCATCTTTAGCCCCTATTTTTCTTCATTCCAGCATTTTGAGAATGGGTTCACCTTGTCTTCTGAAAATGAACTTGTGATTTTCACCTTTAAGATTTTACATGCATGAAGACTGCAAACTATGACTGTGTAATCATCTAATATCATATTTATCCTTTTTCACATTGGTATGTTGTGAATATAATAGGTTTCTTTCTTAGAAGTGGGAAACATGCATCTCTAACTTTTATTGGTATCATGGACAATGGAATGTGTGAAAAAAACATGCCTTGATGAGATGATAAAAATATTAACAAATTGAAAACAGAGTCCAAGCCACAAACATTAAATTGCAATCACTTAAAAGGCATTAGCAAGCCTGCAAGGTCAACCTCTATCATTATCTCCAGGAATGCAATTTTCCAACAATTAACACAGAATTAACCATGTATTACAAAGAGAAAAATTCATCTTTTATGTTTTAAATTTATAATGAGAATGATTTTATGATAGGAAATTTGAATTCACTGTTTTAAGATACTTAAACCCAGATATATCTGTGTTTTCTTTTAAAAGGAAAAGATGCCTACAGTTTTTACCAAGTCAACTCATAATAAACTGTAGTAGAGAGACTATGAAATCCCACTTGAAGAAAACTTTGGTTGCTCTGCCAAAATTTTCTTTATATGTCAGTCAAGTCTGCTGGAAGACAACTTAATGTCTCACTGATTTTATCTTTTCAGCATTTTTGTGCACTGTTACTACATGATTTAATCTTCTAGGTCTAAGCTACTAAAACCAAGAATTCTACTTCCCTTACTGCATTTGAACACCCCATATATACACACACTCATAGAAACACAGATTTCCCCTGTTGTGATGTATGATTTTGTTCCTCAGAATTAATTATTTTCAGCTATAAAATATCCCTTAAGCAATTTCAAGGATTGGTAAATAAAACCTGATATTTCATAGATTAAAATTGCAACATAAATATAAATAAATGCTTGGAGAATGTACACAGCCCTTGTACCAAACTCCTATCACCAAAAAATATCACTCTCCTGTAGCTCAGGGCAAAGTTTGGCCATCTGAGAGCACACCTGTGACACTGCCATGAGACTGGGGGGCACACAGTGCTGACTGCTACATCATCTTCCCTCTCTTCAACACCTGAACATCACAACTGAACGACCTCACACCTTCTGAACTCCTGCCATGGGTGTGGAGGTCACTTCCCTGCATGGATCAGGGCTGAACCAGCCCTCAGAGGCTGGGAAAATGCAGACAGGTTGAGGAGCCAGTGAATCCTGCAGACAAAGAGGCTGGGCAAATAATCATAATTTGTGTGCCTAAGTGAATGGTAACTTGGCCCTGTCAGTAAAGCCTTGTCCACAAACAGGGCAAAAAAATAACACATTACAGTGCCAGTTCTTGAAGCAATCTGGCCTTATTTCCCTTGGCAATTTTTTAGGTTGTTTGGGTTTGTTTTCTTTTTTTTTCCTTTGGATCTGTACAGGCCAAGTTTTGCAGTAAATAACTACAGCAAAGTGCCAACAGAATATTTACCAGAAATCCCGCAGTTCAGAAAAATTGTACTACAACCCATCTGGTAAAAATCAGCTTTACATGATGAGTAGCTGGTAGGTGTCTAAACCTGCCCTAGAAAATACTGTGCCAGCAAATTGTCATAGTTTTCTGAAACTATTGAATTGAGGCCCTGTATTGTATTTTTCATTACCACTTTCAGCTGCACATGCGACTCAAGTAGAATAAGTATTGACTGTAAAGAAACAGCCAAGCATTTCCCCCAGCCATTACCTTCCCTCTCGGGATTAGTGCCCTACTGTGTGGCCTATTTTTTAATACAACTCAAAGTATAAAAATTCAGCACAATGCAAAAACAAAGCAACCAACCGACCAAAAAACCTCACAATTTAATTAACTTACCTTTGGCTTCCTGTTTAGTCCAGAAGTTTTTCACTATCTCAGTAATGTTCCTCTCCTCCCTGAGCTTCCTTTGCCACTGACGTAGCTCTTGTACTTCGCTATCACGACGAACCTGTGAAAGTGGAATCAGAAAAGAAAACTATAATTAAATACCTTTGTGTTACTCAGGATGAGGATACAGTTTTTTTTCACAAGGCTGTGGCTGGGCAAATATGTGACAGCCCTCCTCTTTGCTGGCCCTGAGGTAAAAGCAAAATCCCAGAGGTTTACAGTTTTCAGCTTACACAGAAATAAAATCCACATAATTGACAAATCCAGTTGAAAATATGTCTATTAGGGGATCACTTTGGTTATGAAGATTACTCCTGAGATTGAGATTGCAGTGAGATGCTAATTCTTTGAGTTAATTAAAATTTAAAGCCTTATGCTGAAGGGTATTAGTGCCCTTAGAAAAGCCTAACACTATAAAACAACCCACTGACCAAAATAATAGAGCAGAAGAGGAGCATGAAGGGTCATACAGAAGAAAATTTATTCCATCAACCTGATTCACACCTGCCACCAGCTGCAAATAGGCTGACTGGCAATCCCACCCACACAATTTTCACCAACAGGAGAGCCATTAATCTGTTATTTAAAGTAATTGGGCTGCATTACATGATATCTATTCTTTGTCAATCACCCCGTGAAAGGCATAATTCTGCTTCCAGAAAAAAATTACAACAGTCAAAGGCCTTGATTTCATTTAGATGTAAGTCGAATTTTTCTAGTATTGTCTTTGTACTGGTGTGGTTCTTACTAACACAGAATTGAACTAGCTCTGCATCAACAGCTTTTACCACTCTGCTACTTACACTTGTAAGCAGGATTTGATTAATTAGCAGTGTGTTGCCTATTGTTGGCATTCACACAATTACTACCTCCAGTACACAAGTTACTGTCCTGAACAACAGTGGAAAGGGACAGGCCAGTATTACCTTACACTCCTCATTCTTCTCCTAGAGTCATACTCAAATTAATAGGGTTAACTTAAAAATGTAGTTTCTGGGGCTTGGAAATTTTTCCCCTAAATGTTACATATAAAAATGTCATTTTTATGTGTTTCAGGACTGCATTTAGAGAAGCTTGGCTGCCCCATCCCTGGCAGTGTCCAAGGCCAGGTTGGATGGGGCTCTGAGCAAGCTGCTCTGGTGGAAGGTGTCCCTGCCCATGGCAGCAGGGCTGGAACTGGATGATCTTAAAGGTCCCTTTCAACCCAAACCATTCCATGGTTCTAAGATTCAATGTCCTGGTAATTCAGTCTGAAGTGGAACAACATGGGAGAAACAAGCAGCAATAAGCTCAGTTTCTCATGGACACATTTTTGCTTGACTTAGCTCCCTAGAAAATTCCTAAATAAAATTGTATTTATTGTATTCTTGCAGGATATGGTGAAGAGTTTGCTCTGTGACTTGAACTCTATTATATGCTCTTCTCCATTACACTCTGCTTTTCTCCCACTTTGCTAAGACACATACAGAGCAAAAGAGCACAACTTAGTTTTCCACTAGTTATAAAAAACCTCAAAACCTTAAAGAAAACAGTATAAATTATTTATCAAAAGTATTCTTTCCTCCCAGGATTTCTCCTCTGTGCTGCAACTAAGAATGCAATAAACAGAAGCTGAACTCCCATAGCACTTTTCAATCCACTTAGGAGAAGATAACTTGCTATGTTTCAGACAGTGCACTGGCAGGGCAGAAATACAATACAAGGTTACTTGATCAATAAAAACAGCCAAGACTTTGGCTCAGTAACTTGAGATCAGATACATCTTAGACCTCCAATAATATTCCATTATACCGACATAGTTCTGTAGTATCTTCTCTAAAAGTTATAAGGACTTCTTACATGGTTGCTATGAAATTTTAAAAATTAAAGAAGTTACAGCTACTAGTGACATACAGCTATTAAAAAAATCATTTTCTGTTAAATCTATCAAATATTATTTGCAAAAATAAAATATAATCCAAACACAAGATAATTTCTTTAGGCTTGCAAGAGACATTTTTGCTTTTATGCTGCCATATATGCTTTTACAAGGCAAATAATTCCTTATTACATGGAGTCTGTTTGCACAGGAAAGGGTTAAGGAAATGCTTTTGGGACACAAGCATATAAATGACAGAAGTGCAATAGGCAGGGAGAGAGAGAAATTACTACCTCGATATCTAAACATAAAATTTCTGAAGACATGATGTGTCCATTTACAACTTCAGCCATGTCAGACCTGTATTTTGGGCCATGACAGGGCCATGGCTGTCTCTGTATATTGAAGATAAAGACAATAATTCTTAAGTTAAAAGATAGAAGGCAAGTATAGTAGATTGTGTATAGTCTCCCTAAGCAAATAACACAGTGCCAGTGCAGTGAAATATAGTGAAATACAGAGTTCTGAGATAAAGGCAGAGTCAGATACTCAAATACTCCAAAGTCAGCATTAAATCCAAGCAGTAAAATGAGCTCCCAGAACAAAGTGTCTTTTTAGAAAAGTGACCAAATAAAGGAAAAAAGAACACAGATATGCCACCTGCAGTAAAACGTGACAGCAATGTAACAAAATACATTAAAAAGTTCCAAATATGCTTAATAGATTACAGTTTAGCATAGTTATAATGTAGTTTAGCATATTGATAATTCCTTAAAAAGTTCTTCTGTTTTGAACCAGAGTGCAATGCTAGCATGATGAGAAAACCATGACTTAGCAGCAAAATCTCCAGGCAGATAAAGAGAGAGTCAAGAATCTCGTCCAAACAACTGATATGTCTCTCCTGCAGAGCAGCACTGCCTGAAGCCCTGGAGGGGTCTGAGCTTTGAAGGGAGAGTTCACTCCTACACTTGCAGTAAGTAACAGTGAATATTTGTGTGACCTTCTGGGTTTAAGCCTTTGCTGGTAGCCACAGCTTGCTGGAAAGCAATATAAACTGTGATAACAAAAGCACAACTACACTTTACAAGATGCAAAGCAAAATTGAAGCATTTTTATCTTCAACTTTTGCTCAAGGGACGTGAGTGCAGAGAAGTGCACTGAATATTTACACAATGCAGTCCAATTTCAACTCTAAGATATTACAAGATTTAGTCAAAACCCCCATGTTTTCAGTGCTAGGTGAGAACATGTAGCACAACAGATAACACAAAAGGTTTATCCACAGACATCAGAGGAAATTCTATTAATGAAAAATTTGTTAGTCTAGAATAGCTATGCAAATTTCAGAAATTAAAAAGACACCATTAAAAATGGCACTAAGCAAAGATTCTGCAGTAGAGAGGTGAAGGAATATATCACCTTTTGTTGGAAAAGTGCCTGGAAAATTGACACCTAGCTGAATACTGCCTTGGCCTGACTGATGAATGGAACCTCAATAAAAAAGGATGGTGGAAAGTGAAAAGGAGGAATTTTGATAACGGAGCTGTCTCAAGTCTTAGTTGAGCGCTCCTCCTGGCCTCTCAAGATGCTGTCTTCCTGTCAGTGATCTCCTCAGAGAACTCAGCAGTTGTGTTTTCCACTGCTATTTGTTCTGGAATTCAGTTCTTGATTAAACATGAAATAATTGTCAGATTGCACATCAATGTCTCTGTATGAAAGATTGTTGCAAGGACTTGGTTGATGGCAGCCATTAATTATTACTACAACAATTAAACGTGTTTTTCTGAAATGTGCTGCAGATAAGGATGAATTTACTGATTTGATCATGCATCAGAGTTCTCAAGATTCTGTACCTATAGTTTCTTTTCCCCCTTTACATAAAAAAACCTTTTCTGCCTGATCCATTCTTGCATTTTTTGCCATGTGTTTGTGATACTGGCATGCTCAGACAGCTGGAGGTAGCAGAAACAAGTGAAGGATCAAGAGAAGAACATGATGCTCAGTCAGTTATATAACTAGATAAACTCTACTGCCTCAACCAATATGGTCAACAAAATACCTCAAAAAATGGTCTGAGCCCACAGAGGATGTGTCTTAGAAGACCAAGGATGAAGTACCCTGTCTCTCCATCACAGTGTCACGTATCTGTGTGCTCATGTTTAATTATCCACTGTTATCACAGTGTGTAAATTTTTATTTCATAAGCAGTATTTCCAAGTTCTAAATCCTCTGAATTATAAAACAGGGTTTAATGAAAAACTTCAGAAAATATTTTAAAATTTTGACACAGTAATATCTTTAGAATGCAAAAAGGCATTTTATGTAAGTATTCAGTTATTATCAGCATTAACATTAAATCAGCGTTAGCTGACTGAGCTATTTATTTTAAAAGCAAATAATCTGAATTCTTTGGTATTTTTTGGTAATATACTTATCATTAATGTGATGAAATCCCATTTCCTCTTAGTGTTCTCTTAATCTGCAAGCCTAAGGATAACACATTGCACTATGTAGTAATTTGTTACTAATGATTTTTATTTTATATTCTGACTGCAATTTTTAATTTTTAAAACCCCATGTTCTTTCACCTCGAATAAGGTAAAACATTAATAGCTACTTTTATAGCCTGAATTATTTTTTATGTCTCCTACCTTTTCTAGCTAGTGTTTCTCTCTCATTTCTGGGAATTGGTTTGGAATGATAAATACCAGTGTGAAAATCCTGAAGTTCATCTATACAAGGAAGGACTGTGCCCTTCACAAGCTTGCAGAGAAGCAGAAGATATTGTGAGCAACCTTGCAGTGTTCAGCAAACATAACTGTTATTGGATAATGGTTGCCTCCACTGTAAGGATGCCTGCAGGGATACTGTCAGTGCTAATTAATGTTAGTGTCAATGCTGTCCCCGTTTAAAAAAAGAAAAATAAAGGAAAACAAACAAGCAGAAAGGGTCGCAAAAAGCCATCAGTCAAGAAGAACATTTCAAGGTATTTCATTGTCTTTGGCTGCACAGCACATTATAGGAGCCACTTATATATTCATGCTTGTTAAAAATAGTAGAGAACTTAACAGACAGTGTTTTATACTGATTGTTATTTGAAGAACACCTGACATCCTGAGATGTCTCCCTGTCCATCACAACAAAATTGCTGCTATATCTGGAGGCTACTTAGAAGCTTAAGTTTTGATAAAGGAAGTCAAAGACGTTTCTTCAGCACCAAAGTCACCTGAATTTCGAGTCCATTTCTTCCTGAGGTGTAAAGGTACTAGAGCTTTTAAAAAATGTATTTGACAGAACTTGTTCAGGATTTTATAAATTATTTATTTATTATCCTAGGGTTAGCATGGCTGTTACCCTCCAAAATAATAGCACTGGACAATTTTCTTTGTATTTATTTTATGCACCTTGCTTTTCCCCCTTAAACTGGGAATGGCACTAGTGCTGTGTTACTGTTATGCCTTACAACATCTGCTTGTCATTTTGTTTCCCCTTCCCTTGAATAACAGCCTTTGTGCCTCTCATAAATCTCCTGTCTCATTCTTGGTCTCAATCCCTTGTCCTTTCTTTCCGTATGCTTTTATTTCTCAACAGACCTCACCAATCCTCCTCATGCATCTCCACACTCACTCTCATATCCCTGCATGAAGCAAAATAACACTCCATCCTTGAGAACTACTCAAAGCAACTTTCAATGAAAGAAAGAAAATTTTTTCAGTGTTAATTGTACTTTGGAAAATCGAATTTCTGTGGATTTTTTTGTTGTTGAGGAAAACAGTGAGATTACATCAGCATAAATGCCTGCGAAAAAAATTGTAGTCACTAGGCATAAGGCAGAGCAACATCCAAAGCCAATGAACCATAGGGGTCTCAGCAGCTATTTATAGTATCCCCTACTTAAAATTTATGTAAGGATTTTCCCCGGGGCCTTCACAGTCCTCCAGTTTTCAACATCAAGCAAAATAATTATAGATTACTCTTACCCGATAACCTCTCCAGAAGGACTGAATTAGTATGCTTGCTTCTTCTTCTGATAGAAGCACAGATAGAGGAATTGGTGGTCTAGGACTTAAAAAAAAATAATTTTTGTTTAAACAGCCTATAAATGTAAAATACTTTCTTCCCTAACAGTCTATTTTATTAAAAAGAGAAATGTTCAGGAGCCTGAAAGACACAATTTCTTATTGCCCTGAAAAGAAAATGCACAAAGAATATTTCTTTTACGAATATATTGTTATATACACTACCATAATTCCTTCTTAAAACAATAATATACAAATGGCACATCAACAACTCTCATCTTTTTTATTCTTCTGCATGTATTTCAAACTCCCCCTATTATGGTAAGGTTTGAAGTGGTAGTGGGAGGTGGGCAAGGGATGCAGTCTGCCATTTGTAAAGCAGGGAAGGTTTTAGTGTGTGTGCAACAAGGAACAGACTTATGATGTAAATGTTTATTACATGAAATGCACAGAATATAAACATATCTTAGTACATTCATTTACATTATGGTGTCACTTTAAATTAAAACATGCTGAGAAATAATGATTATCATATCTGCACAGCGTGAATCCATGTTTAGAAATGTCTAAACAAGTTTTTAAAAGGCTGAAATTTTACTTTTGACACCATATACACTTTCTTTTGGTGATATAAGAATATAATACATTTGTGAACTCAACCAATTTCAACCAAAATACATGGTAGTTTGAAAGTACATTTGGTGATTCTGTTGCCACCAATTTTAAAGGGAACAAGCTAGTAATTAAATTCAGCCATCACTAGCGAAATCTCAAATGACTATATCAAACCTTGCTCCTGAAAAGCCATTTTCTATGGGGTGCTGATTTATTTCTCAGACACAATAATAAAAAAACATCCATTGGAAAGGACAAAACAAAATTTTTCCCTATACTGTCTTTTATAAGAAATGTAATTTGCAGCCAATGAACTACAGGGTAATAACTCATGAAAATACCAGTTCTAAAGAGAAGCCTTGGCACAGCATTGGAATGGCTGCCAAGAGCCACTCTCCCTGCATGGGGAACAGACTGAACACAGCCTTGACTTGGAAGAGCACAACAGCATGAATTTGGATGCAGCACCCACCTACAGACACACACAGCCCATGCAGGAACATGACCTACAGTATTTATATTATACAGACACAAAGCCCATCAATAACAAGCTATTTATTTATGCAGTCTTACATGTTCTGGCTAAAATGCTGCAATGTCTTTTGGAAATTTACTTATGGCATATTACAGCCCGAGCTAGGAGGCTTGACAGCTTCCATTTTCCTTTCACTTAATTTCATTCATATTAGTCTCTGCCCTAGTAAGCTTCCTGTGCTCTCTGATGTCTTTCTCTTAGGGCTTGTCTTCACTGCAGGAGCATTTCAACTTGGAGCACAGTCTTACCTCTTATCTAATGCTACACTGACTCCACCGTTTTAGTCTGTGTACTCAGCTAAATTGGTCTCATCATCATGTCAGCTGGGTTTTGGCCTACATTTATTTTAATGTGAAGTAAAACCTTGGTCTGTTTGGAAAAGTCAAAATAAGGCAAAAATAAAAAGCAGTCTCTCCATTGAGCTAAACCGTCTTAGCTCTGTGAACATTAATTAGCATTTCTCCTGCTCAGGGGAAATCATAAGTGCTGGACAAGCAAGGCTTCCTGAGATAACAGCTTCTTATAATCAGACCTAAAAATCTGAAGTTGGACTGTGCTGCTTTTCCTGATAGGCTTTCATCCTCTGTTCTATTTTAGATCTTTTTGAAAACCAAAACTTAGGGAAAATCACAGGAAGACCTACATATTTTACAGCAGTTATATCAAAGACACTGAACTTCCTCTAAGAATAAGTACATCTCCAAAGAACAACTTGAGATTTCTCCCAGACTGCAAGGTCAACTCTAACATTTCTTTGTTTTCATTTTCAAATTATAAAAATGTCTAGCTTATAATCCAACACTAAAACTGAGAAAGCAATATAAAATATCAAGTAAGAACAGGATGTGATTTTTAGTATGACAGTCACTGGCAGATATCAATCCTTTCAATGACACAACTTTAAAGACCAAAAGTCATGCCAGGTCCAGCTTGGTTCAAGGGAATAAATGGAGAATATATACAATTGTCTGCAGGTCAAATAAAAATAGAATCTGAGCAGAGGCTGTCACCCCTCAGCAGTGAACGAGGGCAAGAGGAGTCTGTCATTTGTGGCAGAAGACAGCTGCATGCCTCCAAGATGCAAACTGACACTACAATGTACACCAACTACATTCTGCTTATTTAGTCCTTGATTATGCACGATCTTAAAAGCCCACATACAAAACAGGGATATCTATTTAGATATACATATATTGTTTAACGTAAGTTGCACCTGTAAAAGAGAATCAGAAAAAATGATTTTTCTTAAGTATTTTATTTTACTAAATCTGCATAAAGCAGACACTGATCAAAGTTAAATTCCAGAAAAACATTTCTTGCTTTCTGAGCAAGCTTGTACAGATCTCGATTCTGTGGGATATTCACTACTTGTATGACATTATGCAAGTGGAATTTCACACCCAGACAATATAAAACAGACTTGCACTAAATAAATGTAAGAGGCATTGAAAAAGATTCTTGATGAAGACATGCATCTGACTTCTTCATGGACCAAAGATGGGATTCTCAATGAATTCTGAAAAAGGGAGGAAATGAGTCCCTCCACTATCTTGTCTCCAAAACAGACAAAATAATCTCTGGGGGTTCTTAGTCACAGTGATGGGCACTGAATTCAGGCAGTATTTCCACACAGTAATGCCCAGAAACTTTGATTGTCTTCACATTCCCAGTCTGTCTTACAAATAGGCCTGATCCCTTCCTTGGAAACAAAATACAAGAACATATTTAATCAAGAAAATTTTCAGTATATATAATTCAGGGGTTTGTAATGGCTCTTCCTGTTCCAATCTGTTCCCTAACAGTAGCAGACAACCCTCACATTTCAGCAGCAGCCTTAGAGCCAGGTGCCTGCAGAGAGCAGCAGTGCCTGGGGCTCCTGGTGTGCAGGTGAGAGTGGAATCTCCAGGTGCAGCCACAGAACAGCCTGGGTTTCGCTCTGATTTTAGAAATCCCTTCTTTAGAGATATTGGAGTAACTCTAATTAAAAGGATGAGGCTTCCTAAGTTTTGACACTACAGCCACAGCCACAATCACTTCACCTTTAGTTTGACTGTGATGGTTAATGTTCTGGAGTATTTAGAGCACATATGAACACAGGCAATGACAGAGTCACTGAAAAGTTCATAATCTAAAAGAACAGACCACAGAATAGGGGTAAATATAAGACAGCCAAGTAAAGACCCTGGTGATCCGCATAGCTCTTTTAAAAAGGATTCTGAGAAAGTCTTTGTTTTGGGAAATACTCAAAAACAATCATATGCTGGTCTGAACAACCAAAAAAACTCTGCTGAAAATTTCTCAAAGTAGTTGTCTTTCATATTAGCAGTATTTCTTAGAATCTAGAAACACTACAGCAATAGCTGCCCTTCTTATGTCTTTTTTACATGCCTACCCAGATCTCCAAAAGTGTGCAATAATGAAAAGGTATTGTTTTGATTCAAAATAAATGTCTCAAAAATCTCTGCTTACAAATACTACTAAGGTCATTTACCCAAAAAGCAGGAAAATGGTGGTTCATAAGCAATCAGACACTGAAGTACTGATTCATCTGACCTGGTATTTAAAATCAATTATATCTATTGATCAAATATTACACAATCACTGCATGAGCCTCTCAGCTTTCCAGGGAAATATTCCCACAGACACATGACAAAAATACCCGGGAACATTTTCACAGGTCAAACAGAGCGTGAACTGAGACCTTTCTTTGTAATATTTTCAGTATTAATGCAACTATTCCATAGTCAGAAAAAAATCCTAATCACTAGTTTTCTTTTGCAACAATCTAAATGCACTAGAATAAAACTATTAGTATTTGAGAAAAAAGAAACCTTACAATATACAAGAAAACATTTTAGTGCATTATGTGGAGAGTACATTTTTGAAGGATTGTAAATGTGGGAATAACGAAGTTTAAACTTCTTCTTTGGGAACTGCAACCAAGCAGACATCTTAAAGTGTGACTCCTGCTAACTAAAACTCTTTTGTCCAAATAAAAGTTCCTTTATACTGTCAGTAGTGAATTGAATTAAAAGATGTTATAAATACCTTTGAGAGTGTTATCAAAGTGACTGTAGTGATAATATGCATTCAACTGTTAAACACATAGCAACTATTTATATACTTGCTTATCTATTTATAATGAAGAAAAGACAAGATAAAAAGACAAGACAGTGTGGAACTAACATGAGAAAGTTGTTAATTGGAGAGGCAGAGTCATGTAACCAACAGGAGACTGAGGCAGAACAGGTGATTTGTAACAAGAATGTCGGAGGAATTAGAGGAAGCACAGCAAGAAGTCTTTGTAATGAGAACATGCCAAAAAATAGCAGAGCAAGAATCTTTTGTCCTCAGTTCTGACTGAAAATCACAGTGGATTTCTTGCCTCAACACGCTCTCCTTGGGAGGACGTGCCCATTTTAATGCTCCAACTCAGCTCTCCTGTGCTTGCATACTTGCTACATATTTTGGAAGTCACAAAGCATTGCCTCAGCTTTCTCTCTCGTAGGACCAATATTTATGTAGTCTGTGAGAGTGTTTGTGGGCCTGGACTGAAGGAAACCAAACATGGACCTATTCCAAAGGCCACTCATGTCAATGGGAAAGTTTCCATCTATGTTTGTGTACTTGAGGTCAGACTTTGTATGCTGAAAACATGAAGAACTCCCCTTAGTGCTCCAACAGAAACATTAGGAAGATGTCACAAAGCACTAATCAGTTTTCAGTTTTCTCGTTGCCATTTTGACAACCTTTACATAAATTAAAGCATTTTTTAATGCATCAGATATTACAGCCATAAAACCTTCAACCCCATAAAGCACCACTACAAAATATAAATATTTTACACAGAAAATTGCTGAAGTCTTTTAACGTACAGTTTTTTTAATAAAAAAATTCTCCTTTGTTAACTTGAATTCTGCCACAGTTGAATGGCAATTTTTACTTGGAAACACACAGAATAACATGCATGGAGATGTATTTTTTTGTACTTTCTGTTATTACAATAAAATGTTATTTAAAGCTCAAATGATTAAAGAAAATTAAAGAAGAAAATATAAGGCAAATCAAGCATACTCCAAACATGGCTGGTTTAGACACAAACCAATGAAATATGGCAGTGTGCAGAAAGCACAGCCTGTAGGAACTGGGCATATTATGGAAAGAAAAAAAATCAGTCACCCATGCAAAATTACCCCTATTGGCCATCTGAGAGCTGACAATGAAGTCAACTGTAAAGGCAGCTGAGACCAGCAGACTTCACCCAATTAAAATATCTGGGGGAGGGAGGAAAAAATAATCAATGTGTATATATGTGTATACAGATATCTGGCAAAAAGCCACTACTCCAAATTTAGTAATCGTTTATATCTTAGCTGCCCACTTCAGTAAAGCCACGATAAAGTTATTTTCTCGGTGTCTGTTTTGGTACACACAGATAGATCAAACCAGGAAATGTGTTTTTCTGAACTGGGTAGCAAGTAAATATCTCTAATACAAAAGGAGGAAATGCAGATTAAAAAAATCTCGTGAATTATTTTTTATCTGAACTTCAAAAGCCAGGAAATACTTATGCTTGTTCCCAACATAGGTGCATGTATCATATACCACTCTCTCACTGGATGTAAGGTCAAGGGTTATGTTGAACAATGCTGTCATATTATTACATTTACATGACAGACTTTGATGATATCACTGTTTTTCAAAGCAAGGGTACAGTGTTTTATGGGTTTCTTCATATTTCCTTCACTAATATGCTAAAGAAGGTTGGGAAATGATGCTCCCATGTTACTCAGACTGTCTATGCCAGAAAAGTAAAATTTCAGAGGGATCAGAGCATAATCAGAGCTCACTGACTTTCCCTGGCCCCGATTCAGTACACAGAGCTTGGTTACTTGCAACTGAGCTTCAGTGCTGTTCAACCAGAAACACCACTGGAAAATGCTGACAAAAGGCGACTGCGGTGCTCATTAGCATATTTATAGGATTACAAAACATCCACAGCTCTAATTTGATTTTCTTTACTTGGTTCTATCAGCAGCCTCGAATGGAGGAACAGGTACCTCAGTTTGTATCTCAGCAAGTGCCCAACAAACGTGTGCTGGTTTTGTGTTCAAACTCCACTTTCCTGCCCTCTGAAAGGTGCAGCTGTCCTCTAGGCAACAGAAATGCCTGGCATGTGATATGGAGATTTCCACTCAGCATTGAAGCTGCTCCTTCTACTGCTTTGGAAATCTGCTTGGGGAATTGAAGATTCCCAAGGGATGCAATATTTTGTCAGCGCTACTGGTAACATACAGAACTCAGTGGAAGACAAGGTACCTATACTAAGATGTCACAGCAATTATTACACTAAAGCTGGAAACAAAATCAAATTTTGCAAGCTCCTTCACCTACAATAACTAGGTTTTGAAGGTACAAGGTTTGCATTTAAAATTCTGAAAACCAACGCAGCATTTAGGTCTCCTTATTAGGGAAAAGTAGGCTGCAAGATCTCATTTAGAAATGCATTGCACAGAAAGTGAAGCTCATAAGACTGTGGCTTTGACTATTCTTTAAAAAAAAAAATTGAGCTTCAAAGAAGAAACTGGAGGCACTGGAAGAGAGCCAAAAAAGTCATATTCAACTATGGAATATATTTTTAAAAAGCTGGATCTCTGATAGAACAAAAACAATATTCCTCTGGGGGGTTTTTTGTTTTGGTGGTTTTTGTTGGGGTTTTTTAAGCAGTAAGACTGATTGGCACTGATAAACCCATCTAAATGGTTGGCATAAGGATGTTTCCCATCAAAATTTGACCAGCACATTTTAGTACATTGTCTCATATATTCTTAATCCTGTTAAAAAAATGAAAACTCCTTTAAAAATAGAAATTGAAATGACAATAAAAAGCATAGAATCAATCACATTTTAAGTGTGATAGCTGGAAGGATATAAAAATAAACTATGTATGCCATATCCAGGACATAATAATAAATTCTCTTATTTTTACTTTTATTTAATGCTGCAGCTTTTCACTTTGCTCTAATAATATTTATTTCAGAAGCAGCATTTTTGAAATCTGTAATTTTAGGATAAGCTCACTAGAAGTAGCTATTTAATAATAATTTTAATAATTATTATTTTAAAGGCCTACTTGTTCAGAGGATTCAAGATGAAGTGTATCAACTTAAGCAGGACTCTGACACTCCAGTGCCCTTGTGGAGCTGTCACTACGTTATTTAGGAGCACCACTACTAACAGAAGCTGTGAGTCATTCAGGCTGTGATTCCACAGTGTATTTCTCTTGTTGGCAAAGCTGACTTAAGCAGTTCCTGCCATCACCTCTCTATCTTACCAGCTCATTTGTTCTATTCACCTTGCCCTGAGCCCTTCATTTAAATCCTTTGTTTGTGCCAATACACAGGTTTGCCACTCTCCAAGGTGAAGCAGATTGGAGAAATTATCTGTTTTAAATAGCTGTACAAACCCTCGTCACACATTTTGGCAGAGAGGTTCCTAACTCAGAGTAGAGCCCTGATCAGAATAACCAAGCACCCTACCAAACAGACAAGGTGGTGTTAGGGTGCCTACAAGCAGCTTGGGGTGAAGAACAGAAGAGAGCAGGGAACATTTTGTTCCACTTCACCTGCAAAAGAAACGTTTGTGAAGCTGTGATCTTTCAGATTTTATCTTTGGTACAAACATCCATCCTCACAAACCCACGGTATCAAAACCGCCTCACTGGCCAAGGGCTGCTCCCTGTGCTTGAGAAATGGGTACAACAGCCCGGCTGCAGTTCATGCTCACTTCACAAAGCACTAAAGCACAGCCCTCAACGAGCATCTTGTTGGCAAGAACTGTTTGACAGAATGAAACAGATGCGTCCCACCAGAGGCAGGTTTGAACAGCAGTGGCAGGACAGCACCATGGCTGAAGGTATCAGAGTGGAGGGGAAATGGGTCATCCTCCAAAGGGGTCTGGTACTGCAGAAATGTCCTGCACAACTCTGACCACATGAACACCTCTCAGGGAATCAGACTTAACCCCTTTGACACAATTGTCAGGTCATCCACAAAGACCTTTGATAAGGAGGTTTCCTCTTGCTCCATTGGTGTCTCAAAGTTCCAAGTGTCACATGTCAAGGATTCAAAAAAGCTCAATTTCCACTTACACTGTGTAACAAAGTAGATATATCTACAAAGATATTAATATCTATGTTTTCACCAATTACCAATCCAGATTCCAGTTAAATTTTCAAATTGAAAATTTTCTTTAAAACCTGACCTCTGTTAGTTTCTTATCCACTCAGTGTGGACTAAACCTTTGCTTTTCTCACACAGCAGCTATATTTTAAAGTAAATGCAGTCTCAAGGACAGTAGCATTTCTTTCAAGACTATTGTGCTGCCTGGTTCCACAAAAATAACAAGGAAGATATGACTGAGGCTGCCATAAACAAGTGCTCATTTCTCAAAGTCATAAATATCTGCAGAAATGCAACCTGACACCAAGGACTGTTACAGGTATTTTGAAGCAGCTGCTTACATCTTGACTATACTCTCAAAGATCTCCAGAGGAGGAAGCAGAACTGAAAACATTGCTTTACTCCTTAGTACAAAGATGTTAATAATACTACCAGACTATCCAAATGTCCTGCATTCTACAATTAAAATATTTAGGAATTCAAAATTAATTTATCTGTGAACAATTCTGGTACAAAATATCTTGTAAGTAATACGCTGGCCAGTTAGAAATTATCACATAGTTCCTTGTTGCACACAGTGAAGGGCATTTTTGAGGGCACAGCTGCAACACACTGAGGTTTTATTATTTTTTGGGGGATAGCAGGGGCAAAAGAATAAAGGGAGAAAAGATAATTCTGAGTACTACAATAACTTACTGGTCCTTAATCCAGTCCTTAACAAAAGGAATGGAAAACAATTCTGTGAATGACTCATCTTTCCTCTTTGGATTGTTGCTAAAGAAAAAGGAAAACAACCCATATTAATTTAGATTTCAGCTATTCAATTTGCAAATTAGTGCCTTGGAATCACTGAACATACTTAGTAGCAAAAAACACGATTAACTTACTTGTATAACCACTCAGTTAGGAAATCAGAGGGAATAAATTTGGTTCTTTTTCCCTAAAGATAGAAGAGAGTTTCAGATTATTTATTATCCTTGGATTGAACATATGTTTAAGTTAAATTGACTGCTTTTATTAAATAAAACATACAGTACATTACTCTGTCTACTCCTCATTGCTACTGCCAACACTCACTGGCTCAGCCAAAATTTTAGAAATTTTGTGGAATGATTTCAAAACAAACTATGAGTGAGAAAATTCTACATATATTATCTTGATATTTGCTGCAGCATATCTAGAACAAAGATCTCTGAATGATGTTTAAATGGCAATGTCATTGTGAACAAATTAACAGAACTCATTCATACATGAAAATATGTTGTAAATTCCTTGCCATTTTGTTTAACGTTCTATTATCACACTCAGAATACTTCATTTCTTCCAAAAACACAGAAGGAACATTGATTGGATACTGTTCCCTCCTGCATGGAACCAGCTTGAAGACATTGTGAATACACACAGGCAAGTATTGTGTGGCTGCTCTGACCAAACCATCTGCTGGGTGGTCCAGAAAGGAAGGCAAAACCAAAGGAAGGCTCTCTTCTGTCCACAGCCACAGAAACCATGGACATTCCAAAGAACCAGGTAAAAAGCTCAAAACCAGGAGCTTCACAGCAAAACATTTGTGCCCTTTGCTCCCAGTTCTCAATCTTAACCAACAAAGAAAATTTTGCAAAATGTTTTGCAGCAGGTTATCTTTAGGGACTCATGCAGCCAGTACCACAGCCAGCCATTCAGAGCCTCAATTTTAATAAAGCCAGCATGGATTAGAAAATCCTTTTTTTTAAAGGATTTCCTCTCCACATTCCATCTTGACAGACTGAATGTATAAAAGAGTATGGGTGCTCATTCTGCTTATCACAAACCACAGTACCCATAATGTGGAGAAGAGCACAGAGTTGTGGTTGGAATAACAGAAGAGCTTGATCAGTATCTTCAGAACCCCTGTGACATGAGATGTGTTCTGGATGCACAGAGTCAGAGTGAACCCTAAAAGACATCGAGCCCCTGCAGCCCCGGGGCACCAAGAGCTTCATCACAACAAGAGCCATTGAGCTAAAAGCAAGCTGAGCTCCCATCCCAGCACTGACCCTGTCAAACAGGAGATTTGGCTATAATAATTGTTTCTTAGGAAAACAATTCACACTGGTCAAATGCTTTTATGAAACTGCTTAATGTCACAAAAGAGGCTGAAGTCTTGATTAAAATATAAGAAGTTAAGATACTACTACCACTTGCTAAGGAAAACACAATAAACGTGTAATTGAAAATCGAATGTGTGAAAATAACTTTGTTCAATGTATTATCCTCAGATGTGAACAGAGAGGCAGGAAAGAATGTTCTACATGGCATAATTCTTTCAGTTCATGGTATATGTCATAACTGGGGGTCAGCCCCAGGTGAAGTGGAAGAGGAACTTTGTGGGAGGTGCTGCCTGCCCAGGGAAAGGCTCTATTCAGTGCTTGGCTGGCAAGAAACACAGCGAGCTCCTCATGCAATTTTCACACTTATGCTAATACCAAATGCTGTTCCAACACCTAAACTTCAAGAGACCTTCACTGCAGAGCTTTCTATGAGTCACTTCAGATGTTAAATGGACAAATCTCGACTTGCACAGAATCTGTAAGCAAGCTATTCTCAATCACAGGATGAAAATGGGTCCCATTACTTAGGGAATTGTTTCAGAGAATAAATTCTACACTTTGACAACAAAATTCAATTTAATCTAACAGTTGTAATTTAATCTGTTTTAAGTAAATTGCTTTTCCTTTGAAATGGGAAAAATGATCAGAACAGGGTTGTCAAAACAGCCATCACCAAAGGAATCAAATTCATCTTGTTTTATCCTTGTTAGAGGCAGTGAACTTAGCAGAGAGGAATTCAAACAAGCTGAATATTTTTTTATTTTATTTTCTTTGCCAGGAAACAGTTTATTTTGCTAGTGAATTAAATCATTAGTTGCACAGATGTCAACATTTATAAAGGGAAAAAATGACATAAATTGACCTGCCTTTGACACATTCCTCCTATGCTGCATGAATCCGGATAAAAAACAGGAAATATCTGTACAATGTGCATTGTTAACCTGCAGACGTGTTTATAAACTGTTTATATTCAGAATTCATTTTCCATTTTTCAGTTTAAATATGATGTGCTTGGCAATAATCATGAAAATATACTGGTGATCAGAAGATGGCAAAGTCATTAGGAAACCTTCTTCCATTCCCTTTCCCTGATCTATCATAACTTTAAATACAATATATTCCATTATAGAGCCTGATACAACTTCCTCCTCCTGCGATAGCTAACTAGAAAGAAAAGTCAGAGTTATTCTAATAAAAACATCTATACATTGTTCAGTTTAATGCTGAAAAATGAGTGCATTAGTTAGTTCTCATGAGAGAAAAGATTTAAGAAAATAGTCTTTCCCCTGTAGGCATTTGACAGCAGATGGGATAAAACACAGGAGAACTAATGGTAGGGAAAAAAAATCAGTGAGGGAATAAGCTGGGCAACCTAATAGGTTTCTTTCATCTCTAATTTAAAAATGAAGCTTCTGCAGACTGTTCTCATATTTATGTCAGTTTGAAGTCTGCACATGTATCTATCAGCTGGTGTTTTTTCCAGGCTTTAGCTTTTCAGATTTTTTGTATGCATCACATAATGCAAGAGAGCCTATTTTAAATTAAATGTGTAAATTGTTATGTTTCTTTATCACTTTTCAAAAAACATCTGTCCTACACAAATCCCTGCTTCCAGCACAACCACTTCCCTTTCCTGACTTTCCCATGTGATTGTACAATTCTTCCTCTCCAGACATGGATGTACCTTCTCTGGTCTCTTCCTTGAATTCCTCTGTTGGCCCCAGGGTCTGATCTTCCTTAACACAATTTCAGTTGCTCAAAATTGAACTTATTTAACTTTTCCTTCTCATTCATCTTAATTTCCTTTCAAAACATGAAAACCTTTAGACCCTCTCATCAAAATCCCACTCTTCATTCTCTCTTACCATTACCCTCTCTCTTCTCCTGGGCTCATTCAACATTGATTGCAGTCACTCTGAGTATTCCTCCCTTCCTTCCAGGGCTTCTTCCATTTATCTTCCACTGGATTATTCTATACAACTGCCCTTTACAGGCTTTAATGACTCATGTCTAGCCACCCAGTGTTCTTTTCTCATCCTTCATGATTTCAGTTAGTTTAATCACAATTAATCTTCTTCATGTCCTGTTGTCTCATGAATTCCATGAATCTTTTGAATCTTTGTTGTCTTCTTTATTTTTGGAAGCTGTATTCCAATGTGCTTATCACAAATTCCTTTCTCCTTGTTCCTACTTTGGATTTCTAAGGACTCTGCTTTTGATCCTAAAATTCAGTTCAAGTTATTTCATTAGCCATTTTAACACCAATTATAGCAAGTTGGGGTTTTTTCCCTCCAAATCCATACGGAGCAACACATTTCTTACCAAACTAAAGGACAACTAAAAAGCACAAATTTATGTCAGATAAGGAAACAGAATGTGCAAGTACAAGCACCTGGACAGCAATGGAAAAGAACACAAATATTCAAGTACATGGCAACCATAAAGAGCTGTTGTTTTCCTAGTTATTGTTCAAAAGGAGGAAGAAATGAGATCACAGTGGAAAACTATCACCTGACATCAGCTTGCTTTCCTAAGCTTGACTCCTCACTATCAGGGCATCTTTTCACATTTTTCTATAAGCTGAACTTATCTTTATCAAGATTCTATACATTAGAAAATAACTGCTTTTAGTAGTTTTCTACAAAGCAGCACACAGACCCATACAAAATCCATTTTCAGCACACACACTTTCTAATATAAATACCACTGAAGATCTGCAAAACTGCTCAGATTAAAAACAGACAAAGTAACCTTAGATTTGTTCTGAGTTTGAAACGGAAACATTTCCAAGAATTTTAATATTTTTAAAATATCTTTTTATTTAAGTTTTATTGCCTTCAGAAATAGTTAACATCTATCAAAGCCTGCATGTTAAACCACTTGTAGGACATGCCTTTCTCCTAACGGATACATGCTTCCAGAAAAAAAAAATCAATATAGATTCTATTAAAAGTGTGATGAATAATATATATGTTCAATCTGTTCTTGGCTAGGTAATGTAAATGTGATGGCAGGAATGACAGATGTCATGTAAATGAACTATTTTCCTATTTCACCTGTATTCATCACGGCTTATGGATACATATTTACACACCTGTAAATCCATCAGTTTATAGACACACACAGGTTTTGTGAAGACTGAGAAAATTTTGAAGTAACTGGTATTAAATGTACAGGTTTGGATCTGAAATTCAAATTGCCATGGTTTGAGAAAATAGCAGAAATGATGGGAATCCCCCCAGCTCTCAGTACCCAAGCTATTGCTGGGGCTCTGCTAGGCTGCAGCGATACAATGAGGAATGTATTTATGCAAACAATTCTTTTTACATCTGCATTTTTATAAGCTCATTCATGCTGGATACCCTGTCTTCCAGTTAAATGGAATTTACAGAAAAAACAAGCTAAAATAGAAAATTTATCTCTATTACAGTGCCAGAACCAACAAAAAATAACTGAGTCATGAAGTAAAATTCAAGTTCTGAACAGTACCCTCAAATGAGTGAAATGTATTAATCTGAAAGGAAGCCTGTTCCTCTAAAACACAACACTGCTTAGCATAGATACAATCAGATATTTAAGGAGTATTTGGAGGGAGATAGAGACTGTCCTGATGACCAGGTTTGTATAGAATGCAATCTGTTCTGAATTACTGGAGAAAATAACATTTAAAACCAGATCCAAAACAACCCATGATATGTTATATCATATTATTGTGGCTGGTTTTCTTGCAAAAGACCAAATTAAAAAAAAATACTGCCTGTGAAATAAAAGGCTGTAACTTCCTGCCAGTGATTTGAAATGAAAACTCCAAACTAACCTCAAAACACTTCTTCTTCTCTGCTTCCTGCAGAAGTGCAGCCAGCCCGGGTAAGACCACTGGGAAAATGTAAAACTCCAAATATTCTCGAGGAGAACCTGGGCAAAACAGGACAGCCTTCACTTACAGCTAAGCACTCAGATTTCACAAAAACACAGCCATTAGACACCATAAAGTCAGTCCCAGTCACTTTGTCAATGCCACCACAGCTTGGACAAAGCAGATTCATTCCCTTCAGAATCAGCCACTGGTGTGTCTTCACTTCTCGTCCAACACAACACAAACTTTAAACTTCAAATTAAAGGTGCATCAACACTGCAAACTCAGTGTGCCTCAGAGATGTCAGATGTAGTTTTAAGTGAATAAACTCAGACACCAGAAGCAGTTTAGTCACAGAAGAGAAAAGCTGTGTGAATTAATTTACCCTGACAGGAAGAAATTAGCCTGTGCTGAACTCAGTGCTGTTGCAGTTAGACCACTTTGGTATCGCATGCCCTTTACAATCTGCATTATCAGAGTTAGTCATAAAACTGAATTTCTAGACAGAGGAAAAACCAAAGGTTATATTTTAGTGGTGCTGTGATTTCTTTGTCATAATTGCTTCGTACTTGCCAGATCCTTCAGAGATCATGATTCCAAGTATCCAACTTGTCCCCTCTCAGAGAACTGTCTGGGCTGGCACCTCTCTCTACTCAGGAAGGATTCAGGTTTTACTGTGATCAGCAAAGATTAAGTCATAGCAGTGTTCTCTTCTGGCAACACAGCTGAAACACTGACTTTATTCTCAGCTTTATTTGGTTCATATACTGCCAGAAAATGCTCATAATTGGGAGACACTATATAAAAGCCCAGGGTAACACTTGCACAAGAAATTCTTAATGAGAAAGAATTAATGGAAGAGAAGACAAAATGAAGGGCTAAAATGCATAATAAAAACACATTGCTGCTTGGTAAATTTATTATCAAGTAGAGGAATTGATAAAAGTAGAAGAACAAAACTTCAGAGCTGTTTCCATCCTAATCTGTAATCAGATGATAAAGAGTATTTTGACAGCAGTTTTCAAATTCAATTGTCCACTTAGTGTATTGATCCCAGTTTTGCATTATTAAATCAGAGGTAGAAATGCCTGCCATTTCTGATTTAAGTGGCTAAATAAAAAGTCACTTATTCAGAAGAGCACAGAACTACCTTAGCTATTCAATGCTATTGGTTTGTAATGCACAATTTGATATTTCCTCCATTGACCAAGCGGCCAAGCTGGTTTCCTGTTTTCAGACCAACAATCTAAATTAAATAAATTACAAACCCTTGCCATATGCAAGAAAAATAATCACAGCAGGGTTGAAGGTAATATACTCCTACTTACATTTCTTTGGGTCAGGGTGTTCTCCAGGGGGAACTTCCCCAAGTATGGGAAGCACATATTGGGCTGCAGGGGCAGAAAAAAATTCTTCCATAGGAATTGGCTGCAACGTTGCTGCTTCCAAAGGCGCCTGTTCAAAATAAATGTATCCTGTCTAAATACCCCAACAGGCTACACAAAAATATAGAAATCAATTCAACAGAAAACAATTATGAGGTCAATTAAAAATTATGGAATAATAATTTATAATTAAAATATTGTATTATTTGTGTATTTCCTAAGTACCTGACAATATATAAATGCACTTTAAAAACTTCTGCAGTTTCCAGCACAGTAGAATCATCCAAACCTAACGACAGGTATATGACTCCTTTGGACAGAATATGGTGGGATATCACAATTTTTAAAATATTTCATCCATTGTAAGAAATAGCAATTATTTGGAAATAAATACTGGCAGCATTTTCTGAATGATTTTCAGAAGCTTAAATATCCTTTCATAGTGTTCGGAAGAACTGAAATTCACCTTTTAAAGAAAATAAACTTTTCTTGTTAGCATTACCAAAGTTGCTTTAAATACAAGCAATTATTTGGAATATTACATTTGTTGGTTCAAAGAAGTTGTTTGAAAAATAATAGGTTTGTTTTAATTTTATGAATGAGTCTACCCTGTGGGTACCAGATTTTCACATCTAGTTGTTTAAAATATTTTAAATCCATCTCTATGCAGATTTTTTACTTGAACTGTACTCACTGATTCTTGTTTTGATTCAGGATCTTGTTTTGATTCAGGATCTTGTTTTGATTGAGGAACATCTGAAATTTGAGGGTGTTCTGCTTCACGCTCTAAAAGTAAAAAAATGTACAACATTTACCAGGAGACCCTAAAAATTATTTATTTTCTGCCTAAACCAACATTAGTTTAAAAGGTATTTATTTAGGCTTGAAAGAACAGAAGTTAATATGCAATAAATATTTGTTTAACAGGAAATTTAGCGTTTTAAAACAAGCAACAACTTTAGAGACTCCTGTCTTGCCTCTCTCGAGCTTTAAGTCAAGCGCAAGGTTCTCGCTGACAAAAGAACCCTTTTTTGGGAAAAAGGTTTTTAACCAAAATAATCATTCAAAATATTCCAACATAAATAAAATGCACATGCTTGCACAGAATTAATCATTGTTTTACTAGTATACAAGACTGCTTTTCATAGTGGATTCCTCTATAAGCAATTAAATCCCACGGACATTGCTAAGTATTGCTGTCTCCACTTAAAAAAAAAAAGAAAACAAACTTACACAAACCAACAAAACCCAAACAAACTAAAAGCAGTACATGACCCTCAAGGATGACTGAGTGACTCAGGATAAGAAAAATAAAGGGCCAAGACAATGAACTTGAATGAGAAAACCTCCAGATTTCCCAATACAGACCACTCAGAGCCAAACCCAGCAGGTTCAGTTCCACCATTACAGGTTTAATGGCATCACCAAGTCCATGTGTGCTACAGGTGTCCTGAGCTCGAAGAATCAACCTTACTCCGACGTCGAAAATGGCCATTTTAATGCAAAATGCCAACTTTAGGCATTATGAAATACTGAATGAAAAGAACCCCACTGGGGAACTGCAGCGCTGGTCTCCCAGCTTTCCAATCTCAGTGTTCTCACTCAGACTTTGGGAGAAGTCAAGGAACTTTGCTATTAAATGGTGCTCTGAGAAAAGATGTTTTGTGTTCATTTAACTTTTGTACCAGCGACGACACCGTGGCCTCTCTGCCTTCCCAAGGGAATATCTAACCGCATTCCAGGACAAGCCCGGAGCACAAGGGGTCACAGCCAGGCAGACCCTGCCACCCTCACAACAGGCTGAGTGCAGCAGAAACACACACAAAGGGCGTGTGTGTCGGGAAGTTATGACAATAAAAGCAACACAACGCCCACGAGCAGAACCGCTCGTGGCCTCGGTGTGGGTGCACAGAGGGGCGGCTCTGGGCGCGCTGTGGGGCGGGCACAGCCCCGCGCCCCGGCCCGCAGCGGCGCTGAGAGCAGCGGGCGGCCCGAGGGCAGGGCGGGCCGGGCAGCGGGGATGGGCGGCCTGAAGGCGCCGGGGGCCCGGGGAGGCAGAGCGGGAACCCTGCCCGGGAGGCTCGGAGCGGGGCCGGGGCCGGCGCTCCCACCTGCACCCGGCTTGCCCCGCCGCCTGCGCGCCGCCATGGCCGCGGCCCGCGCGTTGCCGCGGTGACGGCCCCGGGGCGGGCCGGGGCGGGCCCGGCGCGATCCCTTCCGGGGCGGCGGCGGGCGCTGCACGTGGCCGCGGGAGGTGAGCGGGGCCCGGCCACAGGGAGGGCACGGCCCGGCACGGTGTCGGCATGGCCCGCACGGGATGCGCTGGCGGCGGGGCCCAGCCGGGCGGTGCCGGGGCGCGGAGCGGGGCGAGACTCGGGCTGACAGCCGCTCCCCGCGGGGCGCCGCCGGTGGGTGGGCGCGGGGAGCCCGGGGACCGCCCGGGGCCGCCACAGCCCCACCGGGCACCGGCTGGGCGGCGGCAGGCCCGGACAGACAGGGACGGGGGCTGTGCTGGACTGGGTGTTCTTTACGGGCAGTTAATGGGGTGCCCCATTGATGTCTTGTATATTAGTTACTGCAGACTAAGTAGGGATAATTGAGTTTCTCAGCAAGTGGTTGCTAAAGGCTTCTCTGTTGGCACCAGTTCATTGGCGTAAGTGTCCTGAGAAAAGAAACGGAGAGTAAAGATAAGAAATCACAGAGAGAAGCAAATTTAAGGTAATGATTCAGATGCCGTGGAAGGATCCTGTGATGATGAGTGGGCGGTAAAGTGGTGTGAAGTTCAGTGTTAAGTGAAAGGTCACAGGTATCTAACCACTCTAATTGAATTTGTTTATATACACAAGGACATGTTCTTGGGAAGATTTATACAGAGTAGGTATTCTGTGAAAACATTATGCTTTGCTTCTGTGAAACAGACAAACAACCTTGCGAACCAACTCGGACAAGGTACACTAAAGAACATGATAAAAAGGATCACCCCAGTAAACAGTATTTTCTGTATGTGTCTGTATGTCAGTATATTCTGGTTCCCCATCATGGAAAGAAGACTGAAGTTAGAAGGAGTGTCAGGGACCATGGGAGATAGGAAAGGTTTCAGACTCAAGGAAGACGAGGTAGATTAGGGCTTGGATCATCTCTTTGAGGCAGTTCGCTAACATCTTCATTTCCTTTCTTAGAATGGTAATAAAGAAAAAGAGAAAAGAATTTCATGAGGACCCTGTACAGAAAAAGAAAAAGGTGAAGACTGTAGTTGAAATTGAGGAAGATGTTCAAACTGTCATTAAAACTAAGGACTATGGCCATCTCAAGAAAAAAAAGAAGGCAAAGAAAAAGGGAAATTTAAAAGATGAATATTTACACAAATGGCAACCAAAGGATAATAAGAAAAAGAAGAAGAAAGGAGTTGGCTCTGAATTACTGAGAGCAGCTCATTTAGAAAGCTTTGTGAATATAAAAGGTGCTGTGGATTTACAACTTCAAGAAGAATCAGAGGAACAAATTAAAATACTCAAGAAGAAAAAAAAAGTCCACTGTCATTTCTCCTTGGAGAATAATGAGAATAGTGATGTGGAGCTTTCAACTCATCACACAGATGGTACTAAGAAAAATGAATTGCCTTTTAAAAAAAAGAGGAAAAAAACTGCTGTGGATTTGGAATTCGATGGTGAGGTAACAAAGAAAAAAAAGAAGAAAGGCAGTTTTTCATTAGAGGACATCCAGGACAGTGAACAAAAGCAATCTGCAGAAGTTTATAAAAACACCCACAAATACGTTTCCCAAGAAGCAGTTTTTATGGGTGAAGACAATGACGCAGGTGGTGCCCAGAATGGTGAGGAGAGTTTTGTGAGAAGAAAGAAGAAGAAGAAAAAGAAAGGTAAGTCTGACTGCTTTGTACCACTGGCACATAATCAGGACAACATACATCAAGTTCCTGATAGCCTCACTGCATTAAGTGACTTCAGAAAAAGGAAGAAACATAATTCCTGGGAATATTCACTGACAAGCAGAGAGGAAGGGGACCAAATTAAGAACATTGGGTGTATCAAAGAGAGGAAGAAGAAAAGAAAAGCTATTTCTTCCTCAACCTATGAAGAAGATAAGCCAGACTACAATTACAGCTTACTTGATAAGTATCTCCCAGCACAGCAAGGAGTTGAGCTTGAGGAAGAGGAGCTGTCTGGAAAGAAACACAGGAAGAATTTCAAGGATAGTAATGAAGTCAGTAAGAAGAAAAAGAAGAAGATTAAGAAAAAGGAGAAGGAAATTACATATTCAGAAATTTCTTTAAACAATGACAGTGCCTCTAAAAGCAAAAAAATACTACTGGAAAGCAATAAAAAGAACAAAGAGATTGAAATGGAGCGACCTCAGTGTGTTACAGGGGATACTGTAGATGGGACATTATGCAATAATAATCCTGTGCAGTGTGACAGAAAAAAGAAAAAGAGGGAAAAAGCACCACCACAGGACTTTACTGAAGAACCAGCTTCAAAAGCAGATACAGAAAAGGTCAAGACAGAATCACCATGGAATGAGTCACTGGTAAGTTGTAGAGAGGAGGGCAGCTTTGCACCCTCCTGCTAAGGAATTGAAAGCCTTTTGGGCAGTTTCCTACTTTGCAGGCTGCTCTGCCTGTTCCTAGCATTGAGGTCAGTCAGGGCCCCCACTGTGTGTTGGGAGGCAGGATCAGCTGATCTGTTTCAGCAGGTCATAGTTCACAGGACCACAGAATATTCTGAGCTGGAAGGGACCCACAAGGATCATCAGGTGCAGCTCTGAAATGAAGGGCCCACGCAGGGACCAAACCTGGGCACTGTCAGCACCTGCTCCAGCTCAGCTCATCCTGTCACACATTGGTGCCTGCTGCTGTAATCACACAGTTGTGTAAGTTTCAGTTGTGAAAATGTAAATATTACAACCAGCAGCAAGTATTGGCCCAAAAAGAAAGTGGGTTTGTACTGTCATAAACGTTGGGTTGCTGTTAGCAGTGTGGCAACACTCTTCATCAAACAGGAGTTTAATTCCATGTCATTTACCCTGAGCAGGTGGTAACTGTGGCAGCATGAGTTCATCTAACTGTCTGTTAGACTTTTCTCAAGCTTTGCTGCTGTCAGTGCTGCAATTATGTAATGTTGGAAACAAAGGGGAAAGCTAGCCCAAGCATGTTGACTGGTTCCAACAAAACTTTAGAGAAAATCCTAGAAATCCTAAGTGTAGACTGGGCCAAGAGCATTGCAATATAAATTCTAATAGAAAAATACTGAAAACCTAAACACACTGTTTTAATTAAAACAATAAATCTATGCAAGAAAATAAATAGATGTAAGAACTGTGTAAATAGTAACTGAGGGTAACTGGGATTGTATCCTGCCTGACTGCTAAAGGAAATCTCATCCCAGAGTCTTGCACTACTTGCCATTTCTGGGGTAAAATGAACACGTGGAGGAACTGATGAAATATTTGAAATACAGATGTTTTTTTCTTTATCTGGTCAAAGTCATGTTTTAAAGCTAAGGGTGCCTAAAGTTAGTACCTACATGCCCAGCTTCTGTTGTTATCATTGGGAATTTAGCTGTGAGATGCTCAGAAAATCAATAGGTATCTGTCTGTATTTTTAGCTGCTTAAACTTAACTTTAAAAATGGCACATTGCAAGTGACTAGGAGGTTGTTTTTATTTTCATAGGTAATGGGAAGATCCAGTCCTTTCTACCAAGAATTTTGAACGCTTGGCTTATTTAAATGTCAAGCACTAGTTAAGAAGGTGTCATTGAAGATTTTTGTGAGCTGAGGGTAGAGCAGACCATAATGTGCTGCTTCTCAAGCTCACTTCATTGTGTGCCTTGCTTTGTCATGCACTCAGATGCAGTTTCCTCAAGTTCTGTGGAAACCTGACAGCTGTCTGGTGTCCAGTGCTAATAATTTAATATAGATTCATGTGGAGACACAGATAGAGGCTTTTTTCACAGGGGTTTGTGAGGGGAATGTGTGTGCTTATCAATCATGAGGTGAGCAGATGTTTGGGGCTTTCAAGCTGGATTTCTCCTCATGACCTTTCAAAAGGACGATGTGGTCTTATTTGGTGGATATATTTTCTAATTAAATTGGCATTGCCTTTTTGAGATTGTTGGACATTATTTGTATTTTGCAGCTGCTTACATTGTGTTGAGGCAAGATAAGCCCTACAATGACATGTAAACTTTCATGACCAGTTAATATGGAAACCACAGCAAATCCTTTGCAAACTGTTGAGAAGAAGGGAGTAAGTAGGGTGATGCATGTTTCATTCCTCTTTCCCATTGGCAGCTCCTTTAATAATAAAAAATGACTCAAAATAAAATCTGAAGATTGAGAAGTCTGAGTTAATCACTTCTATCAGATTCTAGTTCCTGCCAGGCCAAGAGACACTGCACTAATAAATGGCTGATAATGTGCATTTAACTGTGCCATAATCCTGAAAAGTTTTAATCTACAGCATGTCACACGCTCTGTATGCCTTGAAAAATCCTCTGTTGGGTTTACCCTGCAGGTAAAAGAGCAAATTTTAAAGACAATGTGGAGTGATACCCACTTAATATCAGTGATTGGTGTTTTTCTCATTGGATGCCATTGCAGTCAACTCGGGCAGGGTGAGGAGGAGTGAGGACTCAGTTTTCTGCTTTGATGTTGTTTGCCAGCAGGCCCCATAGCCCTGCCACGTGTGAATGTGCTCCTTTTCCATGAAGTTGGAGGAAGCTTGGCACACCTCTATGGGGTAGTTTTTTCCACTCAGTAGCCCTCAGCAGGTCAGCACCGTGCTGGGAATTAGCAGGGATGGGGGTGCTCCCTCCTTCTGGCTAAAAAGAAAAAAAAATATGCTGCAGTTGTTTGCAGAATCCTGTCAGGACAGTTTTCCTGCTTGTTTTAATAGATATGAAAAGACAGTACCAGGCCATCTAGAAGTAAATTGGGGGTTGTTTTTGGTTTCTTCTTTTCATCCGAGAGCATGAGCTCTCCTTCCTGCAGTGTTCTCACATTTTAATAGTGCATGTACTTGTGTGTGAAAGCAATGTAGAAAAGATAGCTTTGGAAAATGAGGTAAATCATTGATGGCTTTTAATATAACTAAAGCCTCAAAAAGGTAACAGCAGGTTCTGCTGACAGAAGTATGTTACAAATCTTTTCCTTGTCGTTTCCCTGGCTGTTTCATGCTTGGTTTATTATGTTAGCTGTATCAATAGATCTTCCCTTTGGCCACTTCTTCCAGGCTGGTCTAAAGCTTATGGCTCTCATTTACCACTGTCCTGGACTTATTACTTACCCTGTTATACTGGATGTCCAAAAAGCTTCTCCTAATGACAGATTTGGAAGAGAAAGGCTGGGGGCAGTGGTTTAGGCACTCCAGTCACTGGGAGCAAAAGCTGCAGAAGCTGCACTTTGTGAAGTGTGGCCAGGATCTGGTTGTATGGGGCCTCTGCCCAAATTTACCTCCTGCCATCCATTCCAGCCCATCCATTCCTGCTGGAGCTGCTCTGTCTCTTCCATCAGCTCCCTGTTCCTTGCTCTCAAGTGTGGAATAACAACGTGCTGCTTGCTGCCATTGTAGGAGACAGCTCATGTGTGTGTCCTGCCTCTCCCTGTGCTCCTTCCAGACTGGGAGCTCCCTGGGGACCATCATCCACAAGGGAGCACAGTGCAGCTGCCTCTTGATTGGTTTTTGTTTGTTTATTTGTTTCAGAGAGACCTTTATTTATTTTACCTCTCAATTTCTAATTTTTTTTAACTTTCACTCTCTCTGTGCCTTTCTTCAAGTATAAATTTAAGCTTTCACAAAATGGTTTAATTTGAAATTACTCTGCCTGCAAACATTACTGTGTGTGCCAGTGTTGTTAGCAGGTCCCTTTTAATAAATCTAAAAATCATTTATCTTGATTAAAAGAAAAAAAAATCTCTGTGAGTTTTTTTTCATAGGAATACACAGATTCAATTGGCATTTTCATCTTAGATCTGACTATTTTGTCTTGCCCCAGAATAGTACTGCTGATGGCTTAGTGTTTAAACTACTTCTGTGATAAGAGCTGTGTAAATTCTAATTAACCAGAATGGATAAAAAATAATGATACAAGCTTTTTCCTGTTTTACAGGATCAACTAGATGGTGTAATTATTGTGCAGGAGAAGAAAGGAAACTGTGATGAAATTAGCATAGACAAGGTATGCTTTGTCCTAACTGGGTAAGACCTAAAGCAAGTCAGCATTTAATATATACATAGGAATTGGTAAAAAAAACTGCTTTGTTGCTTACCTATGCCTAGATTTCCCTAAATAAAGCTCTGCTTAAAATGTGCTTTATGCATGTGTTGTCCAAAATGTACAGCTCCAGTCAATGTCAGAACTAAGTAACTTATTAAATTAAATACACATTGCCTTACCTTTCATGAATGTTGGCTCTTTCAGAGTAGCTGTTTCCTGCAGTTAGAAAATCAGACTTACCTGATACAGCAAAACACTCACTTAACATACAGAAAAAAATTAGTTATGCTGAATGTGTGAAAGGATCCCATGCAACTTTGATGTATGCTTGCAAAATTCTGAAGATAACTAATTATTTTATTTTTGTCTTATTTAATTTTGAATTAATTGTCCTTTGACATTATTTCATTGTGAATTGATTGTCACAGGACACAGAGTCTCATGCTGCGTGTGTCATTTTTCTGCCCGCTAGGTGAGGCGGCAGGCCCTGCAAGAAGAAATCGATAGAGTATCTGGCAAAACCAAGGCTTTCAGTTCCAACGTGGGACAGGTAATGTATGAGTTCACACCTCAACCTGATGGAAATACTGTGTGCCAGGGCAAGTTCCTGTAAAAAAACACTGTGCCCTTTTTTGTATGTGGCTCAGGTACAACAGTGTTCCTTCTGACTGCAGATTTCAGGTATAGAACAAGTTGGTACAATGCCAAGAGTCTGGGAGCTGGGCAGTGAACTCCCTGGCATTGTACACTCCTCTAATCCCCATCATCAGTCCTCAAAAGCAACATTTTCTCTGCTTCCTCTGGAGAATGAGCCATCAAAAATTGCCACAGAAGCATTTTCTGCTCACTACAAGTAATTTTTGGGCTATGGATGCAGCAGTCACTGAGGTGCACCCAATGCACACATTCAGCAACAGGGACACACGTGGAAAGGTAAAGGGGGTTAACTGTTAACACAAGTGTGATATTTAGAGTCAGTCCTCTCATGGCTTCTGCATCTTTCCTCCACCTCTTTGGAAGGTGATTCCTGATTCTTTGCTCTTGCATCCTACTCAGCCTGGCTCCTGACAGACTCACAGTCAGGTAGTGGAAACCCGCAGTAGTGCTTAGCCAGGGGTAAGAAGATTGAGGTGCAGAGAAAGCTTTGCTAGTAATTCAGGCTTCTGTTGTTTTGCAGGACTGCCAGAATGCCTAGAAAGCTGGAATATGCCTCAAACAAATGCCAGAAACAAATTCTGTAGATCTAACATAGTGGGAGTCTCTGTAGCTCTGGAACTACAACTGTCTAATAGTCTCTGAAATCATTGAGAAAAATGACATCCTTGGCAGGAGATCTCAGTTCTTTGGCACTGATCTGTCTCTGTTTAGTAGTATGCAGAAGAATAGAAGCTGTGAAAACTAATTCATCATCTCCACAAAGAGTGAGCTGGAAATGCTTCAGCAAAAGCTGTGTGTAGTGCCTGCCAGCAGCTCACTTAAAAACAGAGTTTTGACAAGCCATAATTATATTTGCATCTGTGCAGATGTCTCCCATTGGACAGGGGAGGACTTACATTTATTTATCTGTGTGTATGTGGATGTATCTGTGTCACAGACAGACTGGGCTTGTACAGCAGCTTGCCTTTTTGCAAGGTCAAAAGGCTGGAGTATTATGGGTAGCTTTCTTTCAATACCAGCTATTCTGGCCTGGGATAGTGAATGATACTCCAGCCTTGCATTTTTTTACCTTAAAAACCCCTGCTGTAACTTGCCTGCAGTTGTGTAGTGTGCTGTGTGTCATGTTGACTGTCTGCTGGAGAATGACTGACTGTTCCATGCAAGCTGCAACTGTTCTGTTGGAAGGATTTCAGGCTGACATAAAAATATCACTGAATTCACCTTTTTTTTTTCCTTTGATGTAGCCGGCTTAGTCTATTTAATTAATAATCATATATTCTGCCATTTAATATCATGCCCAATTTTAAAGAAAAAAATCTGAGCAGAAATCCTGCCAAAAATATTTATAAATTACTGCATAGCTCTAACTCAGGAGTCAAATGTACCCTGTAATAATGAAGCCTGTCCTTAGGTGAGCCAAAAGTTCATGAACTTTGTAAATCCTACGGTGTATCTGGGGTTTTCCACAAACAGCTGAAATCTCATTTTAGCTGGACGTCATCTTCTCAGGAAGGAGCCAGAATCTGCAGACAGAAGAACAATCCTGAAGGGGTGAACTAGTTCAGAGTACAGTTAAATGCAAATACAGTAAATACAAAGAACGCAGCAGACTGCAAGGGAGGGGAGGCTTGAAGGCATCCAACTTAGTCCTGTTGGATAGGGGAGGCCCTCTGGTTTTGCACCCTTGCAATATTAGTTGTAATTAGTGGGATGAGATTGCAAATATTACAGCTGATAAGCCAGATTGAACACTGTCCACAGCTAACAAAACACTGCTGGAAACAGCAGCTCCCAAACTAGGCAGTGGGAAAATGAAAAGGTAACCTTACAAAGTGACAGTGAAAGAGGAATAAATCTGACAGTTTTCTTAGAATAAGAGATGCTGTCTGGCTCTTGGGGCTGGGTGAAGAGAGAGCAGAAAGCCAAGATTCCTAAGGACAGAGGAAAAGGAGATCCTCAAAGCTCATTAACCCTGTGGCCAGGTTAAATGGCCTGAAATGCCAGTGAAGGTGCACTCAGGCAGAGTTAGGTCAGTCTTTTAACACATCCCACTGGAGTAACAGCTGCTCGGTCACCCTGTCATGCTTTTGTAGCTGCTTCTGTTCTCATGGTACACAGCCAGAAATTGTCTTCCTTGGTCTTGGTATTTCTTAATTTTAGTGTTAACTTTGTTTTGCCTCACAGGATACGAAGCTGGGACAGTGGAGTACAGCTGCTTTTAAAAGTTCTGAGGAACAAATGAAGTTTTTTAGATTGTTGGGTGGCTTTAAAAAGGGTTCTATGCCTATGCAAAATCCCTCAGCAACTACAAACAAAGCAAACATGGCTCTGAACAAGGAAGGGGAGGAGAAGTTACAGCAGGCACTGAAGATGGAGTTTGATAAAGCAATGGACTTCAAGCAACACAGAGGAATTGGTCTTGGGTTTCAGCCTACTGCCAAGAAAAAATTATACGTAGACAAATATGCATCTAGATCCATAAAATTTGAAGATTAAAACTCAAAAGTAATAAAAAGAGTGAAATTTCTTTTTACTTGAAATAAAATAACAAAATGCTGAAGAAATTTCATTTATGAGGTACTTGAAGTACAAGTTTTCATCTGCATATACCAATGGAGCTGGGTCCTCACTTCATCCAAACAGTAAGTTTTTGAAACCTTTATCATTTTTGTTCTGCAAGGCAAGAGACAGCCTCCTTCAAAGACTGAAGATATGTGCCATGCGTGCAATGAGTTGAAATTCAGTAATTTTTTTAAATGCTGATTTAATAAACTTCATTTTGTCTATATCTTAAGTGATTCAGAAGGATTTTATTATTCTGTAAAATCTTCACTTTTTTTATACTCAGTGGTACAAAATGATGGTGCCTTACTTTGAAGACACAGTAGTGGTGTGCCCTCACATTTGATGAGGGCAGACTTTTAACTCTGAAAGTAGTTCTTAAAAATCCAACATCTTTATTATAATAGAGAGCATTGAACATCTTCTGTGTATTAGAACTATGATCTGGCAGTTGGAGTTTCAATCAGCAGCTGTTATCTAAAAACGAAAGTGTAAGTATCCTGGAGAGTAGCACCAACAGAACTACTACATTTCTTTTAGACAGCCTCACTTTCCACACCAGGCTTCTGCAGTGGGTTGCTCTACCTGAAAGCATCTGCCTCCAGCAGAAAACACACTTAAAACAGCACTTGGTTCTGATGCATTTTGGGCAACTCCTGAGAGGAAGCGAAAATTATCCATCTTAAGGGGTTGCCATGAAGCCATTCCCGTATGTGGGAAGAGGGAGATGTTCCTAGAGGATCTAAACTTGCCTTTGAGAAAACCCTCTCCTTTGCAGTGTCATTTAAAGCCACCACTGCCTCAACGTGAGGCTGTTTTGCATCAGTGCTCTCAGTGTTCAGCACCAGCTTCCACCAGCCCTTCTTGGTTTTAGCTCTTGTTTTACTAAAATCAGGTAGTTGAGGTTCTGTTTTCTGTTCTGGATTGAAACAAATGCTGAATTCAAGCCCTCAGCTACTTGCCTGGCAAGAAAAAAAACCACTAAGCAAAACTAGCAATGGATACAAGGTCTCACCATGGTTCCTTACCATGGGGCAGAAGTGGTGAGAGTGAAATTTTAGTAGAAATAAAACAGTGTATGTAATTAAATTCCACAAGGGTAAGGTGATAGATGTGTGTACACAAAGAAACTCCCCCAGAACACACAGATGAACTGCAAATTGTTTTATTCAGTGATAGTGTACTTTGCAAATATAAAGGACTTTGCATAATTTCCATTTTCCTTTGCAGTGCTTAAAGATTCCTTCCATTTTACAAAACACCACTGGACTAAAATGAAAACATAAACATGTCTGTGAAAATGTATTATAGAAATTAGAACAGTAACACCTCAGCCCTTTTTCTCTGCTACTGGAACCAGTCAGACAAATGCTGGCAGCATCCCAAAGCAAAGAGACAACTTAGTCTATTATATTGAAATTCTGCTTTCTGCAGAGGAGAAAGACTATTCTGCAAGAAGGATGAAGTTTTGAGGCTGTGAACTCATTTGTACAGATTATCTTCCTTTTTTGTTACACAGATTAGATCTCAAAAGGCTTTTGCAACCATACAGGTTCAAAATACTGTTTACTGAATGTAAATCAGCATTTAAAATAACAACATTGTGGTAAAACTGGATACAGAAACTCAGGTTAAATTATTGCACTCAGAACAGTTTTACCTTTACTGTGCCCAAGTAAATGTGTCTCACTAAGGAAAGTAAAAATACACTGGACTCCTTGCAGTCAGAATGTAGATGAGTGATTTTTGGCCTCGGTTCCATGCTCCCTTGTGCAGGTGACTCCTTGGAAGAGGCTCCCATCAGGTCCTGGACTGCAGGGGAAGCCGAAGGGCCAAGTCTGTGAAATGACTCATTTCAGGTTGTTTACTCCTCCTCTTGATGTATTCTAGGGTTTTCACCTAGGTTTGAGCAGAAAGGTGTTTGGAGATGTTCAGTGTCTTTTCTCATTTCATAGCAGTTCATCTCATCTCATCTCAGTTCATCTATGTGAAGGGGTTTTAACCAGTCTCAGGATTTTCCCTAAATTTCACTGGTTTTGTGAGCACCTGGCATTGCTTATTCCAGAGCTCATTATTATGTATATGTTTCTTAAAGGCTCTCATATGCCACTTTACAAGTTTTCACCAGGCAGTTCCTCCACGAAATAAAAATGCAGTATTTCTCTTAAAGCTAGCCTTCTATACTGAATAAAAATTAAGAACACCCAACACTTTCAGGTTCCTTAATGCTTGTCATACTATTAAAATGCTAGAAAGATACAGACCACTTGAAGTAAGAGAAGCTGCTTGTTCATTAAGAAGTATTTAGAAAAACAAGTTGTTGAGGTTTTAAGATAATGTGATTTTTTTAAAGATAGTAGCTTGTAAAGAGTTGAGATTTATTCAGATCAAGAAAATGTTACCTTTTCCTAAATAAAGAGTGGAAAAAGATACTAAGAACTAAAACCTCTGTGCATTATTTGTCTCCCTCCCTTACCATGGTCTTGGTGTCAGCAAAGCCATGCTTCTGAGCAAGATTCCAGAGATTGACTGAAAGCTGGTTCAGTCTGTTGTTTCGTAGGTCCCCATGAGCCAGGATAGTGTTAAAGAAATAGAGTGCCAGCTGGCTCTGCCTCTTCAGGCTCTAGAATGAAAACAAAAATATTCCCATATTACTGTGGTGCATCCCAAAGTACCCAGCTTAACCTCACCAGCTTCTCTGAACCCTCTGAAGTTCAAAGCGCTCTCATTTTGGAGCACAAAGCAATAGTTACAGACATAAGAATACAGTTTTCATATTCCATTCAAAATGCAACAAACAGCAGTAGTTGTAAATAAAATAATTACACAAGACTCCTACGTCTCACTTTGGCACAGCACAGTATGTAGGTCTGACACATTTACAACTCCAGACTCCCCACAACTGCATAGAAATCACCCTCCCACCAACCAACCTTCCACTTAGAGCACCCTAGCTGTAAATTTTTAAAGAAACCACTATCATCAATCTGAATTAATGCAACTTCAGGCGTTTCTCCCCCCAGTCTGTTCTACTGTTATTTATTTGTTTGACCAAAGATGTATTTCCCTGTGAACTCTCACTTTCCTTATATGAATTGCTACTCTTTCGTTGAAACTCTGGTGATATGAACAAATTTGCACCATATTCATAGCTACTTCCCCTAAAATTGCTGAGAAGGGACCTTAAGGAGCATAAGAGCAGTCTTCCCCCCACACAAAGCAGAGAGGATTCTCTGCTACATGTTCTCTTGACCACAAACAGCTTGAACTTTACAGAACTGTCCAGAACTAAAAATTTCCATTCCAGCACTGTCACATAAATGAAGCATTCTCTAATACTGTGAAAAGACCACACTGTGCTAACAATAAGATGCATTGTTCTCTTTCAAGTTCCCATTTTGGTGAAAGGATTCTACTGTGAGAAAAATTTATTTTCCTTTATGGCTTTTAAAGGAAATGAACCAATAAAAACATAAAATCATTAGAGCCTTGTTCATTTAAATGAGCAGCCAAGAAGATGAATAATAAAAGGTCACCAACACTGAAGCAATCCAAATAACACAGTGATTTTATGACCAGCTTTACTTTAGTACAATTAGAGATCTCTGATAATATTCTCATCACTTCTATTTCCTCAGCAACAACGGCTTCCTCAAACAACTATTCATTCTTACAAAGCGATTTTTATCTAAATCCCTCAATGACTTTCACTCAACAAAGCAAAACAAATGGTCCCTCTTTGTAAATAATGATGGACAGAGGAGCAAATCCAAGGCTGCAGAGGTAAAGGCAGGCCAAGCACCTCTATCTGTGCTGCCTAGCCTTAAATCCAGTTTTCTATGCAACAACAGCCTCAGTGAACTGACACAGGATCTCCTTATTTGAAGCAGCTTAAAAGGAGAAAACAAACAAAAAAAGGCTTTTCAGAAACCATGAGTTTCAAGCTCTTCAAACATTGCTACCCATAAATTCCATACAGGAGTCAGATGCAAAAGAATCCCTAATATACAACCCACAGTCCTGAAAACTGTTGACAAATCCTTCCAAGACCTGGTTGGACATTCTTAGCTGTGCTAGAATGGTTGTTTCTGCTGCTACTGTTCTGAAAAAGAACTCCTGTTCCCTCTGCTGATGTGTCCAATGATGCAGAGGATTTGAGCAAAGGATATTTTCATCTTACATCTCTGCCATTGCTCAAGGAAGGACAAACAGGATAGCAAAAGCAGAGAAAAGGCTAAAGTTAGCACAGTGTCCTTCCAATATGTATCACTTAACACATTCTGTATTGGCAAACACTCTGGGCTGCTGTGCAAACAGCCCATCTAAAAAATTCCATCAAATCAATCACGCCCTGCCCTCCCATCCAGGCCAGGAGCCACAAGATTTCTATCAATAGAAGCCATCCAGGAAGGGCTGATTGGGAAGCTGTGGAAGGGCCCATTCTCAGAAACAGGCACATGAACAGAACAGTGAGTTCTCATTATTGCAGTAAACATCAGTCACCTGCCTTTCACATACAATCCATTAAGCTACATTTGATCCCTCAGAGCCTCTGAATTCCAATCAAGAAATCCAATAAGCTGCCTAGAGTTTTCTTTATTTTATATTGAACAAATATACTAAAGTCAGAGTAAAGACAAAACAACTATCTCTTCCCTCTGTACCTCTCTCCTGACATCATCTCAGTGCCTGGGATCTGAAACTTTTATAATTATAGGTGGCTTTCATTGTATTTTTCCCAGTAACAGACTAACTGTGAACTCTCACTTTCCTTACTATATGAATTGGACATCATTAGGTGTTTCCACCACAAGCCTGCCTATGTGATGGTCTCACTTTCTAAACAAGTAAAAATCCCCAGTTTCCTTTTGTTATGAGGTTCCTGAAGCTTTTGAAAAGACCAACTCCTGGTCAAAGGTGGTCTGTTCCTTCAACTCCAAATTACTTTTGGTTTTGTATTGAATCAAGCTGAGTAAAAACATACCTCCTCCTTTCCCAGGGTTTTCAGATGATCCAGGATCTGTGACACCACTGTTTCACTCAGTTTATTAATTTCACCCAGGAACTTGGAGTCTCCACCATACAGAGTGTCATTGGAATCAACTGCAGAGATGAAGTCAAGCTTAGGTCTGGCTAAAGACCACGTTTATTTGCTATTAAAAGCATCAGATATTGATAGAAGACCACCTTTGGAAGTCATAAAATGATCCTCCTCCATGAAACACACACAGAACTATGTTTTTTAAGTGCCTACCACTTGGTTGCCTATGTCCTTTGTATTTTAGGAACAAAACACTGAGAAGAATCTTTTAGCTTAAAGCCAGTCCTGTATTCCTGAATGCAGCCAGGCTCACAAGTATCTCCAGACATAATGTTAAGTAACATATGATGTCAATTTTCAGGTTTTCTACAGAGACAGACTCCCTGCTCCCATCACTTCAGAAGAGTATGGCCATCATCTTCAATGGCAGCAGCACTGGGCCAAACAATTTGTGTTTTATTTAGTGAAAATAACCAGATTTTCAAAAGAAACTGCATTTTATTTTTTTTTCCTTAAAATAAACCCATGATTACCTCAAAGCCATGGACAGAAATTCAAAAAGTATGTTTTCAGTTTCAAAGACCTTAAAGGATCTTTGGCAGGGAGAGAGCTCTTCAAGTTTTTACAGCTTATATAACTCTGATGTTAAACATGTCTTTTGCCCTAATTTATTTATGTTCTATTAAGAAGTTGGGTAAAAGACATTTTTAGGTTCAAATGTATTCTAGGTAAAAGAGAAAGCACAAAAGATAAAACTGTTTCCAGGTGAACTTCATTTTAAGAAGCTATGGTCCACCTAGAAAAAAACCCCATTGCCCTACAATAGGGGAAAAATTACTAATTTATATTTCCATGCCTGTCTCCATTAAAATCTAATTAATTTAGATTTCTCATCTTGGGATTATGCAGATATTTTGGTCATATAAAAAACTGAGTGAAAGAAATATCTAAAGCACACTCCCTTACAGAATGTGAACAGCAGATTTACTACAGAGTAGCACTTCCACTGACAGCTATTTTCTGAGCTGCTAACTGCTAGAGCTATTTTGTCATGGGTGGTAAATCTGACAGACTATTCACCAGAAGAACTGCAGAACATATTCCAGCCTGCCCCTCTGTGAAAGTCTTGTGCAACTGAAAGAAAAAATCAAACCATCATGGCCTGTCTGACTCATTAATCTGCCAGGATGATTTAAAAGATTTTTATTACCCTGCCCTAATTTAGTAATCTATAATCAGAAGACAAATATTCAAATTTTAGAGCATATCAAAATATTCCAAAAATTATTACAAAAAAAGATGGCAGCTATTTTACAAAATGTAAAAACTTTAGAATTTTCTAGGTATTCTGAATATTTTTGTAACTTACTGCAATTTCCAAAACTGAAAGCCTGCCTGCAAAGCAGAAAACACATCATTTAAATAATGAAGACTAGGCTTTACATTCTGAAAACTGGAGTTGTAAATAAATGTGGATGAAACACCAACGATAAGTATAAATCAAGTTCATACTTTAGGCTTAAATAAAACCGTTCATATGCATAATCTATACTGGAAAAGCTCACATTTATAAGCATTTGGACCAATATCACCAGAAGCAAACTGAGTAACCCACTCTGCACAGATTCACTCTAAAGAACAGACTGCACCTGTTCAGAAGCCAACTCCTGGGATTATTCTAAATTACAATACCTGGAGCTGGATAGCAAAATAATCCATTCTGTGAGACTGATTACCACCAGTCTTCATTAACTGGCTGTGCTGGTAAGACAACACTACAAATGTCCTGGTGGAGCACCAGGAGGCAGAGCCCCCCCTTAGGTATTACCTTTATCTACATGGTAGATAAATGTTTCTTGAGTCATTGCAGACAGCAGATGCAAAACATTAGTATAAATCCTGACTTTGTCATCGCTGTTATCCTCCCAAGTATAATCCTGGATCACATTTAGTAATCCTCGCACAAGAAACAACACTCCTTGTTCTGGATGGTCCTACAGAGAAGAAAAAAGATGGGTCAAAACTACACCACAACCTTGGAACAAAAATAGGATTATTTGCAGTCATTCAGTGGTGCAGAGCCGCAGTCTGAGCTCTATAAAAGCAGAACTACAATATAATTAAAGTTGACAGCCACTTTTCTTAAGTGTGCATCCTGCAAATCCTTTAAAATTTTTTCCAGTTTCCATCGAAAATGCCCATTTGACCCATAATCAGAACATGATCCAGGCAGCCTCCACAGACAAACTTTGGAATGCTTTGTTTTGTAGTCATGGGGGAGCAGTACAAAATTAATTGTCAGCTTCTTAACAGCTAAGCCTCTAAAATTAAACACTGGGTAGATTTTGTTATTAAAATCGTATCAGTAAGCTGTAGTGTATTACTCATGTAATTATGAGTTTCAGAAGAACACCTACACTGGGAAGTCAGTTACAGACAATCAACAACCTTTTCACATGAAATGAAAAGAAAGACTCTGCTTTACATAAGCTGGGAATTTTTACAAGCAGCTTTAATACTGCACCCGGCTAATTCCAGCTGGCAGTTGGATCAGTGGCACCAAGATGCCCAGGACAAATCACAGTCCACTGGGGACGCTTCCTTTTGATCTTCTGTAAATAGGGAACGAAGTTAAGGAAGCTGGTTTCTGAATCCTGGCATCTCATTGCAAGTTATTTTTCATTCCTGAATCTGAGAGGTTGTATCAGTCCCTTCCTCCATCAGCTGTTACTGACCTCCTGCAGTCAGTGCACAGCAATGACACATCCCGGGGCAGTCTCCCCTTCCCTTCCACCACAGCACCTCCACCTGAGCACGCATGGCTTGGGACACCCCTCCCACTGGAACAGGGGCAATCCACAGCTCTGACAACAAGGATTTCAACAGCACCACGCTCTGTGCTGCTTCAACAAACAGCCAAAGGAAAAAGGAAGGAGAAAACCACATGGGAGGTTTCAATGAGGAGGAAAAACTCACTGTTCCCCAAGAACAAATGAATATACTTCAAACTTCTTTTTCTGTTCCTCCAGGTTAATTTACAATTTCCCCCATCTTTTAGATGTAAGTGAAAATATTTCAGAGGGAAAATTACGTCTGTCTTTAAATTTGACAGTTAGTTAAAAACTGGAAGGGTGTAGAATGGTAGTACTTCATGAAATATTCACCAGAAGAAGATCATGCCAAAACACATCTTCTAATTATTGTTTTCACTCAAATGATTAAGCAACTTATACCAAAGTAACTGAAACTAATAGGAACTAGAGGTCTATATTTTTCCCCTCCTCACGTATTATAGTTTTTTCAGTACTTAGCTAATAAACCAGTAAATGATGTTTACATAATTAAATGATGGTGAGATTTCACTCTAGTCCAAAACCACTTCAAGTGAGAGGTGTTACTGGGAGTGGCAGTGCTGTACCTCCACACAATTGTTCTGCCTCCCCATTTTGCACTGGGGCAAGTGATTTTGCAGCCAATGAGCAGAACAGTTTATCTTTCCACAGAAAACTAATCCTTGCACCTCCCATTCCAGAAGCCCAGTCTACTGTAAATTTTTAAACAGGAAAAGTCAAAATAGTCTACACTAACCTATGTGCCATTCATACACACTCAACTTACCGGAACAACTAATAATGTGGAAAAAAAATTACAGAGGAATTCCAGGAGGAAGGCATCAGAAGGCCGCATCTTTCCATCTATGCTGATCATTTTTGGCACTTCAGGAACAAGGCTCACTGCAGCTTTGAAAAAAGCGTCAGCTACAAAATAAAAATAGAGTTGCTGTTATATCACTCCAGCTGTGATGGCAGCCACGCCTGTGACCCAGTGGTTGCTTTGAATTTGTTTCAAATAGAATACAGAAAATGAATGTGCTTAGCTGCAGAGAAACCCGAGACTCAGCAGTGGTCTGATTCTTGAGAAATCTGTGTTAATTCAAATTATGCTGTTTCTCCAAAGGAATTTCCCACATAACTCAAAACTTCTGAAAATATAACTCTCCTCCTTTGCATAACAAGGAGACATCATAATTTCATATGTATTGCATTTATAATAAGAAATTAGCACATGGTTCAAAATTGACTTATCAAAGAAATGCTTGTGACAGGAAAATGGGGAATCCAATGGGGGGAAAATGTTCATGCTATCTTGTTCACCAGTTCATTCACAAAAGGCTGTTAAAGTTCTAAGGAAGTACCAACAATTTATTTATAATCCCTAAAAGTAAAATATTAATATAGTACTCAAACCTGGGGTACTGCTGGTTACCTAGATAAAAGGACTTTTTCCAAGAATCACAACACAGTAATTAGAGAAACCATCCACCATTACAACCTTGGCAAAATATCTATTAAGAGGTTTTTCATAACTCTTTAGTATGTCTCTAATCTTACAGAAGCATAAACTCCAAACACTAGAACATCTATTCCTCAGTTTATTAATATTCACAAATTAAAAGCAACGATATTTTCCCTCTTACACTAGGAGACCTCCCATATATGCTGAGTTCACTAAAAAATTTCTGACAGCAACATTGTTTTGCACTTTCTAGGCAACATTTCAGAATATCCAAGTATCCACATCCCACTCAAGTTGTTGAGTCATATACTTCAAAAGATCCTTCAGAATTAATATCGTGTCTTTATTTTACAGGAACAGAGAGACCCAGGCCATGTAATCAACTTTTATCAAAGGCAAAAGGAGAATTCTTGGTGAAAGCCAAGAGGTGTTACATGGCTGGGATGGAGATACCAGTGACAGGCAGGCATGGGCATTTCCAGGAGCACAGCTTGCTCTGGAAAAATTCATTTGAGACTCCAAGCAAATTTGCTAAATATAGTACCAACTGATATCTAATTTAAGCTTATGAGGAATACCAGAGAAACATGTGCTTTGGAAAAACTGTAGTTCTTCTCACTCTTGTGAAGTGCTCAAGCCCTTCTGGACTTTCTCATGCTTAGAACGCAGACCTCTGCCATCAAGCATTGACCTTCCTTTTATTCTGCACATTTGTTTTGAGGTGAAAGAATGTTTATTTCCAACTTAGAAGTTTAGACCGCCAACCCAAGGAAGGTAAGTAATCTTTCTCTGAGCTTTATTTGAGGAAGGAAGGCAGCAGCAGATGTTCATTCTAGCACAAGTAAATGAATTGCTGTCACTTCCANAAAAAAAAAAAAAAAAAAAAAAAAAAAAAAAAAAAAAAAAAAAAAAAAAAAAAAAGGCATGTCCCACATCACCATACAATAAAAACACGTGACCAGACAAATGCAAAAATGTGCCTTAGAGAACAGTCTGCATGCCAAAGTACCCGTGTCTGTGCAGGGAATGCTCCTGCCTTCTCAAGTTATTTCATAAGAGGACGAGCATGACCTGTGCAGCAATCAGCATCCACAGGGAAAAAGAGCTGCAAAGTACCTCACCCTAATTTAGTGCCTGCTCTCCCAGCAATCACAATCCTCCATGTTACCCTGTGAACTTCTGCCGTAGTGCAGTGCAAGCCCAAAACCTCTTATCTTCAATTTGAAAACCTGAAATTTGATTCAATTTACTCTTCCTGCCTCCCACCGTCGCTGTGAATGCGAGCTGCCAGCACAATGGGGACACTGAGGCTCTTGCCTCACACTTTTAATCCTTGTTCCTGTTCCTTGCCTTTTTCCCCCTGCTTCCCCTACTCAATGCAGCAAGGAAAGCCAAAAAAGCAATACAGCACAAAACAGTTTTATTTCACTTTGGTACATCTAGAAGAACTAGCAAAGGAGAATATGTTCATTTTGCAGTTAAGTCCTGCCCATCTGTGCTAACCATGAAATGGTTTTATGCTGAAACACTAAAAGCACATTTATCCAAGATATATGTGCTTGTGCTTCATAAGAAACAAAAATAAATGCATATCAATGCAAAGGTTTTTATAACAGTCTGCAGAAAATGGCCTGTCCTCCAAACATTACCATCCTGGCAGAGAGGTGTCAGAGTACACATTACATGCTCTGAGTTTGGAGAAAAGGCTCACTAAAAAGGTTGTCACAGACAAGCTGTTTTTTCAAGTATGAAATGAGCATCAGCATTTAATTCTGGATTACATTAATCATGAGGTTATGCAATGATGGTTTCTCTGTATCTTTAAAAGTCAATTTTCAAAACTATTACTGTAGAGATGTTTTAAAACAAAACCATACATCGCTTTTTCTGGCTTCCAAAAGATATAAGGAACCACTTTAAAAGCACTGAAAACCACAACAATCTTATGTTCTTGATTAAAAAAACCAAAAAGAAGATAAAAAAAGGCTTCTTCTGGTGAAGGATGCTGTTTTCTTTATCTGCCTAAAGTACACAATACTGCTTTTTAAGTGAACCACTGTTAAACTGGATAAGAGCAGCCTGTGCATTACAACAAATCACCATGATGAAGCCTTCCCAGACTGCTGTTAATATCTTGTGCAGTGCTCTGAACCTAACACACTTCATGCTTCACTAAATTCATCTTTTCACAGCAACTCCTTCATTTTGGTGGACCATAATCCTATAAATCTTTCCCCCAAGTATACATGCTGACCTTCAGGCTACAAAAACTAACACTCTTGGATATCCAAGTCAGCACTTCCAGAAATAGCCTCCTACAGAGGAAAAAACAAGTGAAATTGGTGTTGAATGTTCTGCTATTGACAATATTCACGATGGCACATGCAAACATGTTTAATTATACCTACACACAACTATATGTACCTCCATATATTTCTATGTATCAGTCTCTCTATATATAAAAATTCAGTTGGGATTGTATTTTCTGTATCTCTGACAGCCAATTGAATTGTATGAATTCAAGATTTCAGGCAGGCAAAAAATAAGGAGGAAGAAAGTCAGAGATGGGAAAACAATTAAACTCCTTAAGTCCACCTTCAAAGAGCAGAAGGGAGCGAGTTTAACATACCTACCCAAAGTATTTTTAGTCACGGCTACAATTACACCAGGCTAAGTCCACCCAAAGGACAAAACCAGGGTCCATGCACATCTTCTGCATTCCACACCACTTTCCTGTCTTACAACACTGTCAAACCTAATTTAATACTCTGAAGATTTTGCTTCCACATCCAACAGATGTTGGAAATTTAATGAAGCTTGGACTCCAGTGCAAAAAACTATTGGGAAGCAAGCGTGGGGGTTTTGTTGCCCTATTTTTTCTGTTAAATAAATTAATCCATTACTGTTTTGACAACCAAGCCTTGTAAACATTTGAATCTCCTCCTTATCACATTGGTGAGGTCACTGTGAGAGTTCTGCCACATTGTTCAAATGTGATTTTCCCTTGAACTACTGCAAATTGTTCTCCATCTTAAAGATCTCTACACATCACCTCCAATCCAGAAACAACCAAGAATTCTTGGTAGGAAGAAACTTGAAATTAGGAAATGAATGCACTGCTGACTGGTGAGCTGGAATGTACTATGTTAATTCATACTATTCCATACTATGAATTAGCTGCAGATAAAAAGGTAATTATATGGATGAAGCTTGGAAGAGCCAGTTTTAGGCACAGCTTGATTTAAGATTGTTACAAGGCATTTGTACTTTGAGACAAAGGCATCCAGAGGCATAAGTGGAATATTTGTACAGGGCTATCAGACAGTATCAGCAAGGACACTGAACACAAGAGATTTTATTCTTAAGGTGTAATCAGTAAATGCAACACACACCCCACCCCAGTGCCTCTCCTCTCACCCAGAAGGAAAAACAACCCAAAAACCAACCACAAATTACAGCCTGCCTCTCTAAATTCTACGTAATCCCTAAGGACTGTGAGGTACCACATCAGCAGCAGACTCTAAAGAAAGCTCTACCAGTAATACTGAAAATTTTGAAATAAAAAATGCTGCAGTTAAATACTATAGTTTCTACTCTTATTATGAGGCAAAAAAAAAAAAAATCAAATGAGCAGACATACAAAAAAAAATGATACAAGGCTGGAAAGTCTAAGTTTTCTGCAGAGAGAAATCATCCCTCAAAAGTCTCTCAAATCTTCCAAAGAATCATAGAGACTGTGTCTAAAAGCAATTCCATTAATAAATACTTGGATTTAAAAAAAACCTTTTAGTATTTATCATTATAGAAATGGCTCTTTACAACTAAGCTGAAAGAAGATAAGGAAAAAGGTCCTCACGAGGATACGTAACTTAAAAAAGGTTGGAGTAGATGGGGAAAGGAGAGGGAACGAAAAGTTTTCACAGTGGAGGAAAATAACCACTGCATTCCTTAAGGTTTTGCAGAGACATGTCCTTAGGACGAGCTGGGAGGTGACAATGTTTGCAGACTGGTCTGGAACGTGACTGCAAAGCATCGCAGATGGATCTTATGATTCTGAGCAATAAAGCAGCAGATGAACTCTAATATTAGTATGGCATGTGGGGAAAGAAACAGCCCTTGCTATAACTATAGAAAGAGAAGCTCTAAAGAGGCTATTTACACTCATGAAAGATTTTGGTATCATTATAGATGGTTTCCTGAAAACTACATCCTAAACAGCTGTTGAAAAGCCAAGGCAATTATTAGAATCACTAGGAGAGTAATGGAAACCTGAGGGATCCTTGTATCATTTATATTGCTGTTGGGCATTTATACCTGGAATAATCTAATCTAGTTCTAATCTTCCCATTTCCAAAAGCACAAGAAGACAAAAAAAGGCGCTAGGGCATGGAACTGTTTCCTTATTAGAAAAGTCAATACTGACTGCAGATTCTTCAGGAACTTGCCAACTATGTTATCTCATAGACAGAAAAATGAAAATTAATCAGGAATGACTGAATTCTGCTCCAGCAGACCAGCTGCATGCTCTGAGCCTAACATCTAACAGAAATGAATCCCTAAACATTAGACTTCCAAGTTGCAGGTAACTGTGGAACTCACTATCACATGAAGTTACAAAGGCCCAAAAGTAAAAATTGATTAAAAATACTAAATTCCCAAGGACTGGTCCAACTATTTTATTAAATACTATAGTCTGGTCCATACACAACCTTTGTTGAAGGATGTATTAAATCACCTGCACCTGAAAGCCAAGAAGCATCATTCTACATTACTGTTTCCTTAGTAGATGCTACAAGACACTTTCAAAAACAGGTCATGGGCTAGACAGACTTGAAGAACTGACAAACTGATATAAAGTACTAGTCTGAAAAGCTTACAGAGATGTCACCTCTCTCACATCATACAGAACAGTGATTGGCTGGGATAAAGAGAGGAACAAGGAAAAGCTCAGGGAATGGGAGAAGTCTCCAGCTCTGGAAGTCGCAGGTAACAGAAGAGGTCACAGTTCTGTCCAAACAAAGCAACACTTAGCATGTAGCTTGCAAGGAAAGCAGTATGACATCATTCTTTTCCCAAAGCTCTTTTACTGCCTTCAAGGAAAGCAGTATTTGAAAAGATAACAGTCACCATGTACCAATCTCACCAGAGAAATGTGAGCCAAGTCCTAGTATCTGTAAATAGCAACACTTCTTCACATTTCTATTTCTCTAAATTCTTTACATCAAATTTTCTCTATTTATATTCTTCAGATCTATAAAGATACCAGGAGACCAAGAAGAAATACTACAAATTGTTATCTAATGGTACTGAGATAATACTCTAAACCATTATTAAACTATGATTCAAAATTACCTATTAGATATTCCATGCCATACTTTGCCCAGAGTGTGACTGAAGCCTTGGAGAACACTCATGGAAAAGTAACATTTTCTGCAGTAGAAAAGAAATTTTCTTTGCAATCTACTGGGTGTAACTGTGTTTTAGCCACAACTGAAAAACAAAACAATTACCTAGAAGTGCATAAAGCAGTGTATGCTTCAGAATTAAAATCTGCATATGCTAAGCAAAAGGGTCTGCAACAGTTGATCTGAGGGACAGGCTCTCCATTTTTATAAAGTTTAATGTTTGACAATATCCCAGTGAAATTAGTCAGACAGAATCAGCTGAATTACCTTATTCACTCAGCATGTTATTTCAAGTGAGGCAAAGATTTCACAGCCTTTAAAACAAAAATGCTGCTTAACACACATTACCAGAAAGTTGTATCATCTCTACCCACCTGCTGAATGCTGTGACCAAACATTAAAAACTCATGCTGTCTCTTTTTTGACAGACATAAGTAGCATTTCCACAGGGAGAAATGTGGAATGAAATGTGTGCAATGAAAATCATACCCATATCTCAGAAGTCCAGAAGAATGACACGATGGAGCATGCATTTAATCTCAATTTAGTCCAAGCACCCCCATGACAGAAAGCATGACCAATGAGAATTTATTATTCTCTGCTGGCAGCATGCAGTGCTCAGTGGCTCAGTTAAGAAAAATGAAAAGCTCATCTCTGCAAAATCCAGCATCTTCCTTTCAAAAGTGGGCTCTTAATAGGCTCTCCAGAGATACAAGCTATGCATCCAGGGCAAATTCACCTAAAACATTTTAAACATAATTACAGATTCATTTCATTTAAAGCAGGTCTTGGGATCTGGAGACAAAAGAGACAGCAGTCATTTTTAATACATTCTGAACGTTCCCAGACAGACATCCGTCAGCGTATTAATGCTGGAGTTTCATGAGCCTATAAATTCACAGTTCTGACTCAACTTCATTGTCTTAAAAGACATTTATTCCACAAAAAAATACAATTTTCTAATACTGAAGTATTTGGATGAGTTCAAACATTTGATTTGATTAACAGTGTGGCAAATCCAAGCAAGCAAGGCTGGGACAGAGGAATGGGAGCAGCGAGACACAAGGACTGATGGTTATGACTGCTGCCCCTTGAAACTGGGAATGAGGCAAACCCCAAACTTTTCCAGCTATAGGCAGATTAGCTGTGGCTCTCCAATTGCTGATAGCTTATCAGTGCAATCCTCAGACTCATAAATCCATTTATTGTTATGACCTGCACATCCTTCTTTTTCAAGATAGATACATTGGCAATTTAGAGAAATCTTCCTATTGCCAACAGAAGTTGTGGAACTCAATTTTGTTACGTGTTTAAGTGAAAAGTCAACTCACTGAAACAGCTGGACTCCCCATAGAAACTTAAAATTGAGAAAAATCCAAGGCTTTACCTTGCTACAAACACCAGCTGGAACCTTCCAGGAGGAAGTGCATGCACAAAACCCATGCACGCACCACTGCTGACTGAACTATCAGCTCAGGTACATTACCTTTCAGCTTTATTTCTCTTCACAATTTTAAACCAATTAGGCTAATTCAAATCAGCATGAAATAAAAGTTACAGAAAAGGCACCATTTCCCTTCCTGGCCTAATGCTGTCATTAATGGCACACTCTTAAATCTTCACTTCATGCTGCATTGGTTTTAGTAGATCAGAGTCTAATTGGCACCAGTTAACTCAGTTAACTGACTGGAGTGAAATTTGCTGTAATGAATTAATCACTACTTCTTACTTCTTACTCATTCAATTGAGATACAGATTAAACTGTGTGAAAAGTAACTTTCAAGGACACATTATGTGACTTCAGAGCATCAACATACGGAAAGACAGTTCACAAAAAATGTCCCAAGACAGTGCCTAACTGTTTAACACATGCTAAATTACTCATGCAAGTGACAACATGTCTCTGAGTACAAATTATACCCAAAATAGCTTTGCTAGGGGAGCAAAAAAGTGAATAACTATAAAACCTTGGTAAATTAAGTAAGTTACAGAACATCAGCTTTGCTTTTGCTTCATTTTAACAAAAGCAGAGATGGACCAAATGCTCCTCTCTCTAGCTTGTGGGTCTAGAATTCAAGATAGGGTGGTTAATAAACAAGCATTTGAGAGACTGAGTTCATAATCCTTTGTATATATCTGCTATCTTAAAAGATTCCAGGATGGGGGTCCTGGTAATTGCTTAGTGAGTGCACTGTATTCATGTGTCAAACAACAGTTGTGCACATTTGTAAACCCTCACACTGAAAAATATGGACAATTGTTGGGGCCCAGGAGTCTCACTGAGAGAAGAACTGGACCACAGAAACAGTGGAAAAGCAGTTTATAAGTTGAAAGATAATAAATCACAGAGTGGGTCCCAACACGGTCAGGGAATGATTCTCTAAGACCAAATATTACAGAAAAACTGCTTTGGATTTGCTTCCAATAAGAGAAGCACTGCAACACAGCAATAACAAAAATTTGACATACAGGATAAGGTAAGCTGGTCAATTAAATAAAACACCACAGGGAGAAAAAGTGATTCCATTTTATGTAGACTCTGAAAGAAACTGCACAATGCTAATTGCCCAACAACACACTTTGCAGATCTTTTATTTGCACAAACTTGGACACAACAGTCAGCTTTACTCTAAATCCCCCTGCTTTGCTGTATGGGCAACATCAGATTCAAAACAAAGAAACACAACAGTCACTGTGAACTAAAAAGTCTTAATCAGCATCCTAAGTCAGCTTGTTTGTGCAGCTGGAACTTGCTGGTAAATGCAGAGCTCGAAAAACAAGCTCTCGTGAAGAAGCACAGAGCTGATACAAAGAATTAATAGCCACCACAAAAGATGTTGCAAAGTAATTCAATTTATTACTCCCACAGCTCCACTGGAAACATGTAAAGGGAAAACATTTACTATTGGAGAGCAGACATTTATAGTCTGGATTAAAATTGCAAAACAAAGTAGAACGACATCACTTTAAAAAGGAAAAGAAAAATACTGCAAGCAGTTAAAAGTCTCTGAAGACATTTGGAACAGACTGACTTCCATTTGTAACATGAATGAGATCGTATCAAATGGTGATACAGACTTAATGCTCATTCTGATGCCAAAACAGCTCCCAGTTTTTGTCAGTATCACTTTTTGTCAGTATCTCCTATTACTTAACACTGAACTAACAGGATGGCTGAAAATGTGCTCAGGCACATTTTAATCAATAATTCAGATCCAAAAAAAGAAAATATATTTTTCAGTCTTCATATGAGCTGATATTATGCCATTGTTTCACTCTGATACATTTTCTTGGCTAAGCATTTATAATGCAGGTGCTTTGACAGTGAGTTTCTGCTGTCACTGACCTAGCCTGGAATTCTTTTCCAGCTGATCAGTGAATTTTGTCAGCCTGTGAACTACTACACAGATGCTTTCTTTTTTTTTTTTTTTTTTCCAATTATAATAAAGCACATAATTTGTGATTAGAGTGCTTGCATAATTATGCAGGAGAAAAGCTTTCCATGCTTTCCATATTTCCTCAGTAATTTAGGACAACCTACCTCATGGCCAGGACTGTGTCAGCTACAGTCAGCTGTCCTGGCTCTTGAGATCACATTGAAGAGCTGCTTTAATATGACATGGTTTTGTTTTAAGAGTGTTTGAAATAGAGCTGTATTGTAATTGCATCATAAATATACATATGACTTAGGATATCAACCAAGTAATTATTCACAGTTAGAAATATTTCTGAAATAAGAGAGCCTTTAAGTAGACAAATTCATGCCTTACCTTGTGAAAGGCACTGGTTTGCCAGAGCGACCTGTCCAGAGTGTAGATACAGATTAAGACGTGTGAAGATGCTGCTCAGAGATGGAATTGTAATGAAGCAGAAGGCAACACAAGCCTAAAGTAAATTTAAAAGACAACTGGATGAAATTCCTATCTCACAGTTATAACAATCTTTACTGATTTAATACACAATTAGGAATCAAAATCTGTCCTTCAGTTTTGGAAAAGATTTTCAATACAAAGCAAGCATTACGTGAAGCGCAAAATCAGCAGTTTTAAATTTCTAATGAGTATTTCAATAATTATATATTTTTTTAATTGCTACTATTACTAGATAAGCTGAAAACTGACTCTGTATGACTGTAGCTCAAAGAGTTCCTCTCTCCTCAGGTAACCACCTTGCATCTCAAGACCAAAAGCTAACCAGAAAGGCAGATTAGTGTCCTCAGGGAAAAACCACGTGCCCAAGTGGCCAGAGCAGATGCCCTGTGTGTAGTGGGAGGATGCAGAGGTAGCTCAGGTGCTGCAGCTGCAGATCTATGGGCACAGCCCAAAGCCCTGCGTGGAGCAGGAGCCCCGGGCAGGGAGAAGCTGCCCAGGCTCAGCCCAGCCACCCTCTGCCCAGGACACCACAACAGCTGTCATGAACTGGAGTCCACTGCACACTCCAAGAGCTTCCCACATGGGAGCAGATGGACACATCTTGGTTGCCCCATTTCAGGTTAGAAGAAGGGAACACAAGCAACCTGGATACCCTGTGATGGCCTGTGCACAGCTCAAAGAACATTGCACCATTTCTATAGATTCAGAGGCACTAAAGCTGAAAGGAGCACCTTATTTGAAATTCAAATCCTGATTTCAGCATATCAGCACTGATATTATGAGACAGAAGTCTGAATATATTTTATAACTCATCTCCCATTCTGTGACTGAGTTACATACAAATTTTGTATTTTATTTCAAATATAATCTGAAAATTTGAGCTTTCCAGAATTCACACAAACACCTCTCTTGTGAATCTTCCTTTGGAGAGGGAGTCAATCTTGCTCCTCTTGCTCCTCTTTTTCAGCACAGAGCTATTAGACGGTTTGGGTCTTTTTTTTTTCTTAAACAGCAACATTTGGCTTTAGAGAGGAAAGACTGCTCATAACGAGAGAAAATGGGACTCCAAACAGTGTCAAAAAACACTAACATACTGATTTTGCAAAAATTATAAACTTAGGTGGCAGCAGACAGTATTACCTGCAAAGAAAACAGGCTGAGACCTACCCTGACAAATGCAGCAGTCTTTCTGGAATGATTTCCTTTCATCACCCTTCTGGTTTCCATTGCTAGTTGGTTCACAGACTACACACACACAAGACAAAAGCAAACCATTAAGAAAAATGCACAGCCTCACTGGCAAATAACAACCTGCATGTTTTACTGCAGGCATTTAGAGAATAGCCAGTGTCCAAAGGAACCCTGATACAGTGTGCCTCCACTGAACCATTTACTTTTTACTGGGAGAATTTTTGTGACTGTTCCTTAAAGCAAATAGGACTCAATTTGTGAAACTAGACTTGTTTTATTCAAGCCTTTAGCTTATCCTTTCCTTCCCAGCTGTAGTGCTGTCACCTCCTTGCTAACAGAACAATCATGATTTCTAGCTAGCACAGATTAAAACACCATAAACCAAAATAACAAAAGGATTTAAGGGAAGACACAATGTTGCTAAGGAATCAGATGCAGCTAATGCTCACCTGTGACTCAATACAGAAAAGAGATTAACCTTCCCAATCACAGCAGGACTCTGCCTGAATCTGCAGCCAGACACAGTCTAATCTTTCCTAGATGGAAGATTATAGAAGAGGCAACCCAAATTCTGAATGCACAGAAGTGCCATTTATTTTATTATATATGAAATCTCAGCCCATTTTCTTTGTTGCAATGATACCATGCATGCTGGTCAAGCAACAGCTTCAGAGTGTTTAGGGAATAAAACCACAGGTGAGATCAAAGTTCACTCTATAATCACCTGATTAAAATACTTCAGATTTATCTTGTCATAGACCAATAATCTGAGCAGGGAATGGGAGAACTGCAAATATATCCCCATTTGTTAAGGAAATGTAGATAAACTGTGGCTTACATGAATCAGCTGGACTAGAACAGGCTCCAGATTGCAAAACATTGACCTGGCTTCAACATAGAAACTCAGCTGTTGTTCAAAGTCACGGCCAAATGAAACCTATAAAAGAAAAAAGGCTCCTGGTTTTTACCACTGTAGGCCTTAAATCTATGTAAAACTGCCTGCAGATAAAGCACAGATACTCAAAAGTCAAAATCCCTATACACTGGTAAGGAGAAAACCCAGCAGTAAGAACAAACAGCAGTCAGAGAATCTCTTCTTTTAACTGTCTGCAATACTTGAGCTTCAGGAAACATGAAAGTTTTATTGTTTTGGTTTTTTGGGGTTTTTTTTTTTGTCTATACTCCACAGGATGGTTGTCCTTTACAAATCAGGTATTTTTCAAGAAAACAAAATTTAAATCCTAGATTTGTGAAGTGTTTTCAAAACTAGCAGAACTCTTGATTCTTTATGGGAGAGACAAAGGCTTGGTTTTGATCATACTTAGAAAGCAAGACAAAAAACCCCAGAAAAACAGAAATAGATCTGTGAATCTGTACTCAGATTCCTCTAATTTCTACTTGATAAAGGGTCTCCAACAGAAAATAGCATTTTTCTTAATTAGATAAACCAGTAAGAAAAGCCGGTTTTCCTGGAGGTTGGTTAATAAATACATGTTTATACAGTATGGCAAAAGGCTGTAACCTTGCATTCGGGCAGGAAAGAAGTCAAAAAACAACCTTTGTGTGAGAACAACCCTCTTCCAACCCCGTCGATTTAAAAAAACCCAAGTGCTGTCAGCTGGGGTGTCTCAGCTGTCAATTAAAAGCAGAGCATGAGGAACAGTCTCCAGGCAGTCTAGGTTTATGTATTCTATTGCAATTTTTTTTCTAACAGAAGTAAAGGTTGCATTATTTATTATTTCTCAAGACGCGTGCAAAAGAATTTTTTTACAAAATTAGAATAAAATTTACATTTAATCCATACAGTGAAAGATCAAAGAAACTGCACCAGAAAACAAAGACTTGCTTCTCACATTACAGACAACTGTCTTTGCTTTTCCTCTATTTGCACAACTCCTGATTCTTGAGTCCTAGTCTCAAGAAAACTTACCCAAAAATATAAATTTCCCCACCAAAAAGACTGACTGTAAGGATGACTGTAACAATTGCTTTTCCCTTCACATCTTAATGTGTGTTGGTTTAAATTCCTAACTAGTCATTTTGCTGCTATGGGATTTATTCCCCCCTAAACCAGGACTATCAAGACACATCAAATTTTGTTCAATGCACAAAATCCTCCTAAAGAAATTATGCTATGTTAGACTGCATGTAAAGCTTAATAAAGCAAAACCATATTAGAACATTAATTAGCAAATTATTATGGCTGAAGAAGAAGCAACCATCTTGAGTAAATCCACGGAACTGCAAGAAAGAACAAAGAGGACAAGTAGACACAGAGCCTGTCAGCTCTACGTGAAAGAAAAAACAGGCATTGAGAGTAGTGGTTAGAGAATACAAAAAGCTTGAGCAGGTTTCCCTAAACACCCTGACATCTCAAAACCAACAGAGATCAACAAAGGATTTTTTGGAATAAGAGTGAGGGATGGGTTAAAAACTAATTTCAAGACAAAGCACCCCAAGTTCTCCTGGGACTACTAATTTAATGATACAAATGATCTTATTTCTAAATTAAGATAAACAGAGTTAGAATAACAAAGTTACACTTATTTTGTATTTTTGAAAGCTGGTATTGGTTCCATTTAGAGCTAAGTAGTGGAACTTCCTTCCCATAAACCAGTGACCTCCTTGATGCTTCAGGGGCTGTTTAACTTTTTAATATGTGTTCTGTTTTACAGGAGATTTACAAAACTAGCAGAAAATACCATTAAATAAACAACATGTATACTTTAAACTTTCATCTTGCACCGGATCAGCTCCAGCACTGTGACATTTCTTTGAACACAGACACACTTATTTCACTGCCTGTGGTTTCCAGTGGTCTGAAGCAAGTTAGAGACTGGGCTCTGATTCAGCCACATAGGCACCTGCTCCTCATGGAACACAAAAATCTCAGCTCTAAGGTGCACCCAACAGCTCCAAACAATTGTCACTTACCATTTTTATGAATCCATTTATCAGAGCTGCTAACATTCTTTTCTCATCCTCAAGTGTTAGCGCACTAGAAGAAAAAATTGGTACATTTTAGAATATTATTTATCCTGTTTATCTACAAAGGTTCAAATAACACATAATATTTTCTAAATTTTTCTGTATAAAACAAATTTTAATGTGACTATCACCAAGTCAGCCATGAACCAAACTAAATTCCAGATGTAAAAAAAAAGTAAAAATTGCTGAGTGTCTTTAGATTCTCTAAAAAACTGACTTTGGCATGAGGAGAAGGAAGCTACACCAATTTTCTTTATTGTTGCAAACAAATGGCTTCAGTCTTGTGCTGCAACATGAAAATTTGAGTAAGAACTAAGTCTAAAAACCTAAAAAAATTACTAAGTATATTCTTAGAAGAAAGTTATCCTATTTAAGGAGTAAAGCTTTTCAAATACCCTTTAAATATTACACAGCGTATAACATTAGTTTATTGTTTAGTTTGGGGTCTGTTTTGTTTAAGGTGTTTTGTTTTAACTAACTTTGCCTCAGAATTTGAAAATAATTAGCTTCATCTTGCTACAGTGCTGATTTTCCCTGTGTTTTAGTAAGAACTGAACTAAACTTGCTTTTCAAAACCATCACAGATACCTATTCTACACCAAGAGTCCAAAATCTGATTTAAAACAAATTTACATCACATAAAAACCCAGTCAGTCAAACCTGTTCCACTGAAAATGGATGAACAGAAAGTTAAATTACAATTAACTAATACAATTTAATCCCTTTACTATTATATGCTTGGCTCCAGCTCTGACCTTTAGTGTATCAGTTACCAATTTCCAACTCAGACACCAGATGGGAAGAGAACAATAGTTTTACTATACAAATTCAGTAAGGGAGGAAAGAAAACCCTGGCATGATTAGCTCATTAGTGCATTGCCAATCAAAAAGAGTCAACTGATGGCCTCTGAAAGGCTCAGGAGGCTTGTAATGAGATCTCCAGGTCAGTAATAGGTTTCCAGTTCAATTGTGAATCAGACCCCCACCAGTCTAAAGGCTGTTCTCCTCCAACAGCTGTTACAGGGCTCAGCGAGCCCCACACAATGGGCTGGGACTTTCCTCAACCAGGATGCAAAAACAGATGCAGGAGTTACTTAAAAATAATTGGAATTTATGATGATTTACCAAGAGATGTACAACCACCTTAGCTCGAGGCACTGCTGGTTTAAGGGATTTTAAAGGTCCCAGTAAATTATCAAATTGTTTTGGCAAAGTGTCAGAGGAAGCACCAAATATGGATTGCTATAAACTGCCTTATTTTTTTTTAATAAGTTGGTTCAGGTACAATATATTGTTCTATTTAAAGGCTGAAGTGGCTTTTAGTGCAACATACAGCTAAGTAAGGTACTCTAACCCGAAATAAAGCACTCTAGATGGTATAAATTTGAATTATATACTAAATCTCTTTATTGACAATAAATCTTGCATTCACAGCCTCTCAAGGATGAGAAAGTTTAAAGTTCCTTTGCAGCAGCTGCCATACTAAGAGGCTCTGGGCTCAGACTGGCAAAAGAGACTGTGCCCTTACAATTCAACCCACACCACATGGAAAAAAAAGGGTTTGTCCTCTTGAGAGCTGGGATTTGCAGCATTGTGATCCTGGCTCTGTTTTCAATCAGACAGAGATTTCAGTGTGAATTTTGTAAGTTATCTACAAACCACAAAATGCTTTCCACACTGCACAACTGCCATTGAAACAACAGAGCACAGGGGATCCCAACCAACCTCAGCCCTCAAAGTCAAGGGCAAAATAGAAGAGAAGGAATTAGGGGAAAGATATAGATGGCTCAACAGCTTCTCAGTTCTAGCTTTCCCTATTAAAGTTCCTAAAGAACTCCCAGGTATCCTTTTTAAGATTTCACATCCCTCTGTGGTGGCAGAAAACAGTGACCCACAGAAAGGTGTAACTGAGTATGGCAATCCGTGCTTTAGTAGCTACACACTCACTCGAATCTCAGAAATAGCTTATTATTCACTGTAACTCAAAGATTACATTGGTTGCACTCCCAAAGTGTTTTGAACATTGGATTGTCAAGTGTCTCTCCTTCACTGGAAAACTACAAAACCACTGCTACTTCCCTTTTAAAGTTCTGCTTCAGTATTCCAAATACAGCAGTAATTAAAGAGCAAATGGTACGTGCTGCCACTTCACTGCACAGCTCTTCCCTCAGCACTAATTGGATTCATGTCTTAATCCACCTTGAAACAAACAGCCTCAGAAACATGAAACCACATCAGGCAGCCCAACTTTGCATAAATGAGAGTTCTCAGTAGAAGTTCATCTTACTTCACAGAGTCATGCATCGTCTTACAGATATGCAGGAGAGCATTGAGTATAACGGGATCCTTTGTTGACTCCTGCTGATGCCTAGGAAGAGTTTCAGAAAATGTGACGAAAAATCCTGCTCAGTCAAAATGGAAAACAATGACTAGAATAACACCCCTTTAATGCATAATTTCAATCACCAGCACCATATGACACTGCCCAAATTTAAGGTCATTTGTGAACCACAGGAACGCCAATGATCACGTGGTTAATATGTGTACAATCCAACAAATGCCAGCCAAGAAATATTATCTTAATATACACAACTGCATTGCCAAGCCAGACTCTGACTCCTGAAGGGACACAGCAAGGTGGACATGTGATACATTGAGGCAATCTAAGAACATCAAAACAAAACAATACTGGATTTACCAAGATATAATATAATTTCTCAGCTATTTAGGCACGGACAGGAAGGATCAGTGTCAGGTTTAGGCACAGAGGCACATGTGCAGTGCAGCTCCACTAAGATGATTAAGGGGCCACAGCATCTCTCATATGAGCAAAGCCCAGAGTGCTGGCCCTGTGTGCTCTAGGGGAGAGAAGGCCTGGGGGGCTCAGCAGTGAATATAAATACCTGAAGGGAAGGTGAAAATGAGAAAAATGTTTCAAGAAACCTGTTAATTTTTTAAAAAGAAAAAGATTGCTGGACTTTTAGAACAGTTGAATATATTTTTGTTTTCTAAGTTAATTTTTCCACTGTAGCAATACTTTCTATTCTGTGCTGTCACAGCAACTGGAATGTGAAATACATTTCATAAACTAACAAAGGCAACACACAAAAAACCCTACCAAAAACCACAACAAAAACAAACAAAAAACCACAAACAAACTCACCAAAAAACAAACAAAAAAACCCAAACCCCCCCTCCCCCAAAAAACAAAAAAACCCCTCAGAGATAAAACTGACACATTTTCCTTTTTCTTTCCCATAGCCTGGAACACCTTCACACACTAAATAGCCAATACTCTGACTCCTTTCCCCCAGCCATCTTTCAGTAAGTTCCTCAGAGCCTCCAGAGTGCATTTCACTTCAACAGTCTCCACTTACTTAATGAAAGATTCCATAATGCACTTGCAAACCTCCACTCTCACACTTTCCTTCTGGAACATATCCAGAAACGGCAAGAATTTCTCCTGAAAGTACAAATACATAAACAAATAAAATAAGGTATGTTACAAACAACACACTAAAACAATAAATATTTTGGATAATTTTTATAAGCACAGCTATTTAGGTAAAACTATTTTCATCTTTTTTGAAAACAGTCATTCATCTCAAAGGATGGAAAAGTGGAACTAATGGAAAAGGACTGATGGCTGAAAGATATATCAATTTATTGATTGCAAAGATCCAGAAGGCAACACAAAATACAGAACTGTTTGAATCAAATGTTGCACTTTATTTTTAAAAGCAAAATGCTTCAAACAGCTTAAGATCATGACAAATTCAGAAATCTAGGGGGAAAAAAGACAAGATACTATAAACAATTAAAATAGTCTACACGCCATCAACAATTTCACATTTAAGTGAAGGTCTAAGACATTGTCGTGGGTTGTGGTTCTAAACCAAGACAGACATTCAAATTTCCTTCAAAAAACAAGGGTCTAGGTTGTTTAACACACTAAAATACTTACTTTTTGTATCATCTCAAGAATATAGTGAGGGTAAGTTTTTCAGAATTATCCAAACCATTTTTTGAACAACTTGACCCCAAATCCACAGCATCAGTCTTGAGCTTCACTCCTCAAATGATTTCTGTACTTTGACACACGCTGTCTGCTGCCTTTGTTTGTATTTTTCTACCTCATGTACAGTGTCTGACCTCTCTGAGTTCCACTTTGTTCCAATGCCAAGCGTCAGTGCTATGAGAGGGTATGTTGTGTATCATAACACAGAAACAGCTACCAGCAATTACATCAACACACACACACAAATAAACGTTATTTCAACTTCCCTTGATTGTCACTTATGCCACAGTAACAAACAAACTCAGGGAATTTAACAGCCTGATGAAAAAAGTATAGACAACTGGAATTGGAATAATAAGGACTTAAGTAGTAAGCAGCAGAAATCTCACAAAATATTTCTGCACTTAGAAACTTGACAAAAACCATTTGCATTCTGTGAACTTGTAAACAATCTAAATATCCCAATCAAGGTAAATTCTCTTACAGAAAAACTGTCAGACAGTTCTTCTTAAAAATTTACTAAACAGAATATCACTTACCACTGAAAAAAGCAGAGCAAAGTCATAGATGTAGGTAATAACTTTCTGAATAATTGACTGCAGCTAAAGGGGAGAAAAAGGAGAAGTTAAAAAAAAGGGGAAAATTACTGTAGTATGAGTTAAATTAAGACTATCCACACCAGGGATCATTTTTCTCTAGTTGTTCATATTCATCTCTTTTGAAAGATGCTTTAAGTGTTGATCAACATAATTTCTTTCCCCAAAGCAGGACAAACTATAGCTATGCTGCTCTGACATTTTCCAATATACCCTCCAGACCCCATATTGAACAGAGGCTGACCAGCCTGCCCAGCCTTTATTTGCTCTTCACTTCCATAGTTAGGCACATTTTTTTCCAATTTAGAATCTTCATGTCCTCCAGCTCTCTGCAGTAAAAAACTCAGCCAAATAAAAAAATAAATAAACCCAAACCAGTTTTTTAAGTATTCATTTGTAGGCAGTTTTTCTACCCTCCAAGTAACCACAAAAACCTTCTCAACTAATCCATATCTCATTTGGCATTCAGTCTCAAGAACTGGACACAATAATTCACTGAAGACTTCACAATGCCAAGGAGGGATGGACTATTTTATGGTTTACTTCTTTTTAAACAGCCTACCATGATTGCTAATTTCCTTCAGCAAACACCACTGTTGATGCAGGAGTTAACTATTGCTACTTCTAAATACATAAATCATTCAGGTTTAGCATTTCTCAGATTTAAAAGATTGACGTGCACGGGAAAAAAGGAGAAATAAACCACAGCACTACAGTGTTCCAAGAGGCTTCCCAAATTATAGGCAGCGTTTAAAAATAATTATTTCGTTATAAGAATTATCAGTAATGTTTAATAATGAATTCCATTTAAGAAAATGCCTATCGGATTTTTACAGATTTGGCAAAATAAACTCTACCTGCGGGTAAGCATCTTCAAACGCTCGATCAGGAGTCATGTGTTTGATAACATCAGCCAGAACTGTATTGACCTCCCGCTTCTGTGTGGCAAAAAACAAGGTTACAAAGTGAAATTGGCACATAAATCAAGTCACTAAACACCAGCTGAGTAGGATAATTTATTTAGATTTACCAAAGCATCAGCTTTTTATGGAGCTCTAGTTAAGCCAGGAACTTTAACCATAGCTCCAGTAAATCTTTACTTAAACAGATCCATCTGCCATTAAAACAAAAGGATTTGAAACCTTCAGTGCTGTGGGGTAGTAAAGCTTCAAAACTGCATCTTTTGTCCCCATTCATCTTTCATGAAAGAAAACACTTTTTTTTCATTCCTAGACATTTATACAGAATAGTCAAAGCCTTTCCATCTTTAATACCAGACTGCTAACACAGCCACTTAGTCTGTATCAGAAAAATACAAAGGAAAAAATGTAATTTTCACCTACCGTAAAATGCCTGCACGTATACTCCACCCACACTTCGGCACAGTTGATATAATCCTAGAAATACATGTGTCTCATGATTACCAATATTTGCAGGAGACTGTAAGAAATACACTTGCAAAAATGACACTTGAAAGAATTAACTCCTGAGGTATGACTCATGCAGACCTGAACACCTAGATCTCAGAAGTTGCATTTGTGTAATCATGTTATGTAAAATTCAGTTATGCTTCAGCAGAGCTAAGAAAAGCAGGGATGACCCAGAAATATTACAGCCATCACATTTTTTTGCAGCTGTGTGTATCTAGAAAAGGTAAACAATGTCATGCTAAGCACATACTTACCGAACAACTGGCTACAACTTTGCTCTAAACACAGAATCAGCAGTGAAACGGAAGGGACAGTAACTCACCTGTGGGTTCTTCAGCTTTGTTATAACCTTCCAGGCTTCATTTAATATTTGAAGGCGATCATTTTCAGGAGGATCAGCCAATGCCAAGTTTAATCCCAGGGAGCGAAAGAGAAGATGCTGGAAGTTAATGAGAAATTTTTAATTAAAAGCAGATAATGCATGTCCACCCAAGACCGGTCTGGCAGGTACGGTGCGCAGAAAGATTTTCAGATCAAACCACTCGAATAATTTTATTCAAGTGACACACAAGTTAAGTAGGCAACTAAAAGCACAAAGACCTTTGTCACAGAGAAGGAATTGTTACAAATTCCATACAAAACGTTACCTTTGGGAATCCAGACTCATCACACTCTTTAATCATGCCAATGAAGTCCATTGATCTCGCAGCAATAAACTCTGCTCTGAACGCCGACATTACTGAATTCAACAGCAAGGCACTGCAACGAGCACAGATCAATACAGCTCAACTCACATTTACTCGTACCTGCATTTACATTCATCTGAATTTTTTAGACTAACAACTGTCCAGCATCTATCATAAATTTGAAAAAAAAGAAAGAGAATAAGGAAAAAAAGACCCTCACACAAATTGAGCTTGCTTTGATGAGGATTAATAATGGGTAAGAAAAACAAGAAAACATTAAGCCATCAGATGAGGAAAAGGTAACCCAGCCTGTAAAATACTTCTTCCACACAGGTGTTTTTGAAGCCATCATTTTAGCAGGAGATTACTAGAAATATCAAGCAAACCAGGAGTAGCTGACATTTACAAACTTACTCTCTCTGTTTAACCACAGATCAGAAGAATACTTAGGGAGGGCAAATCTGTATTGAAATTTTTCCTAATTAATTATATATGCATTATAAAAGCCACATTTCTAGCAGCTGCACTGTTAGGACTAAAATAAATCCAAAGTCATGGTCACAGAACTCCACTCTGAATGAAGACTACTGTTTTAAACTGGATTACTCAACTTCCCAATAAAAAAGACATGTCCCAAAACCATTTCTTTCAAAAAAACCTCATTATATGCAATATTTTATCCTTCCTTCAAAGAGCAAACAGGAACACAGAAGAGGAACCTTGCCCATCTCTAGGGCTAGGAAGCTGATTTGAAAGTAAGTTCCACCAAACAAATCAACACCTATACAAACCATTTGTACATCAGAGGATGTGAATTATTTTTATCTGTTCTACGCACGCTGACACAATACCATTTTCACACCACATTTTTTAAATCATGCTTTCCCCACACACCTTAGCTCAGTCACAGAATGCTGGCATTCCTCAGCTAACTGATTAACATATTTTAGTTCCTCAGCTGCTGCAGAATTGGACTGTGCAAAGCACATCAGCAAAGAAATAGATAGCTGAAAACTTTCACAGAACTCAGCCAAGCTACCCAATAAAATGAACAGAGAGGAGCCCATCACCAGGCCAGACTGCATCCACAAAACCCAATCAGTCCATCCAACTTTCAGAGCACATCATCTTCTGAACACAACTACCCTGCACAAAGACCTCTGGTTGACATTTGAGATACTAATTTGAATGTTGATAAAAGTAATTCCCTAAGTATTACCAATTTCCAAAGGTTGCCAGCAGCTTTACAGCTTCTCTTGCTGAATGCACCTATGGCCTGACAGTAGCCAGTGGAGGGTAGGGGAAAGGAAGGGGAGGAAAACCCAGAAAAGTGAAGCAAACCCAGGAGTCTGAGACATGGCTAAGGGAGAACACATTACATGTCCTAAACTTTGGCTTAAGAGCCAGAACGCAGCAACCAAGTAAAACTAATTCACTTTGTCTTGACAAGTAATCTACCATATTTTAGAATTCACCTCTGGAAAACAGATGTTCATAATCATGATTTAGTAAGCTACTGGGAGAATGAAAGCTGCACTGTGCATAACTGTTTCTGAGAGAGAACATTATTCCAGATACTCAGGGGTACTCATTACAGACTCCTGTCTTCCACACTCTGCAACACTTACTTGTTCCCCAACTTCTTGCATCTTTCCATCATCTCAGTAAGCAGAACCTGGAAAAATTACTTATTAGAATTACTGAATAGAGACTCTGCAAATATATTCAGCTTTAATTACTGTACTGAAATCCACTAAAAGCTGTTTTAAATTACCTCTCCAATACATTTCAATAGTCCTGTCTTACTGTATATTCACAGCACAAGAAAACAATGGTGTAGCACATAAAACACATCTTCTGGAATAGGTACAGTGGCATTTCAACCAAAACCACCATTTTATGGAAGTCAAATCTGCAATCTTTCATCCATGCCATTACTCCAGGTAATCACTATTTGCCAGCCAGGTCAGCCATCTCTGGCAGGAGAGGTGAAAACTCTGCCAAACTGACAGAGATTAAAACAGTCTGTTAAGCTACAGTTTAGTCAAATCATTTGTCCACCTGTATGACAGAAGAAACTGACGAATTCAGGAATAAAGATTAAACTGGCTAAAGGACAGCAAGAAACAAACAGGAATACTGCCTATGAACTTGAAGTGGTCACACTGGAGCTTTGTGGAAGCAAACTTCCTTCCTGTACAGAAGAGAGCACCAGAGAGTCCTATGAAGACTCTTTTTACTCGCTTTCACACTCGTGTAAGAACTGACTGAGGGGTGGGTTTTTAGGCAGGCAAAATTAGTTCTTCACCATAACACTTCCTTTAGGATTGAGCATTACCCCGTTCACTTACATCTGGAGCGTGGTATGCAATACACTGTAAAATCCAGTCTATAGCAGGAGAATATAGGGTCAAATACAAAGGGATCTCCACACACTGCACCACCAGCTGGTTCTGAACTGTATCCCCATGTATCTGTTGAAATGAGAGACAAAAATATGTTGCTGTGAACAGGTATTTAATGGGAGACATGATAAACTGGTCAACGTTTGTATATGAATGGAAACGACAACAGACAGCAGCACAAAGGTACAGATATCATGAGGCATCACTTGCAAAGCTGGGGGAAAAAATGTCAAGCTCCTAACATATTATTCAAGTCTGGAAACATGCTGAATACAGCAGTTTCAACTTATCAGAATGTATGTAAAATTTCCCATACTATATCTGGATAAAGGAACACTCCTAAATCTAGATTTGAGAACTTGTAAGATTTTTTTTTAAAGTATGTGGCAGTTTGATTAAGGAGTATATTTATCTGATTTTGCAAATAAAACACTTATTTTCTTACTTGTTTAAATGTTAGGAGAAAGTCAAAAAAATTTTTGTTCAGGCTTTCTTTGAGCTGTGGTGCCACTTCCATCCCAACCTGTATTGAAAGAAATAGATTTTATTGGCATCTATCAATTCTCCTTCAGAGTGAGATAAAAATGCATTTACTGAAGGAATACACCCAAGTCATACATAGCAAATCAGCAAAGAGCATTGAATCACATGCTTTTGACTGATTATTTCCTTGCTTACTATTATAGCCATGTCCACTAACAACTACCCTGAGGCAGTTACAGCTGTTTTTAAACACCATCCTAACATCAGCTCCAAGTATCTGTGAGCACTGAGGAAATCAGCATCTACTGCAGTGCACTGCAACAGCCTACAGCAGCACAGAAAATTATTCTTACTTATTACAAACATTTAAAGAGAGAGTCCCCACTCGTAAAACAGAAGAGAAATCATTTTTTATTTGTTTGCTGAAAGGAGGAGACAGGCTGCTGACTACTTGAGATAAAAGCAGTAGTTCCTTGAAGCAGAGGCAGCACTGGCTGCAGTAAGTCTTTGCTACAGATCAGAGGAGGTAAGTGACAGCCTACCCTGCAAAGGTATGCTCTGGCATAGACTGCAACCAGTGGATCTCCAATTCCTCTAATCATAGATGTTAACCGTGGGAGACATTCCGAAATGCCCCTGTTTTTATCAGAAATGAAAATGAGCTTCAACAGTCAATAACAGAATAACCTACAGATAACTTCAGTAGTGCCTTGTAGACTTAACAATTCAGCTTGACTTTTAGAAATATCTATCAAAGAAAAAGGATACTAGCACAAAAATTTATTCATAAGTGAAATTTTCTGTGTACTGTAATACATATCCTATATTCAAATGGCAGTATTTGCTATTCAGAGCAAGACAAATAAAATCAAAGAACTCCTCCTCTAGCTTGGAGAACAGCAGAGCTATGGAAAAGCTGTAACTCAATGTAGGGAAAGCAGATGCTTAAAGCAGAACTGGCAGAACTCCTTCCATGTCTCGTTTTCCCACAGGTCCCTTTAGACAGAGGTGTACTAGTGCCTGGATATGAGGGCCACTAATTCCAGTAAAAGAACTGCTTTTCAGGGATAATAAAGTTGTCAGCATTGTAGCAATTTGGCTTCCAACACTCATTTCAATATATAACTGAAGAAGGACAATTACAAGGGAAGGAACATTTTCTGCTCAGCAGCTGGCACTGTTTGGCAACACATTAAACTTGTACCAAAGTTTTCAATAGATGGTGGTTCATTGCTCCTAAATTATTTCTCCTATTCTGTCTCTCCCAGTATGACATCAATATTTTCCTTTCAGTTTTCTATCATTTTTCCCACACTTCTCATGTCAACAATCTCACTTCCCCTCCACCATCAGAAGCCACTGGTTTTCAATTTGCATTGGGATTTGTGACACCTGATATCACATTTGTACATGCACTATCATATTTCAAAGTGTATCACAGTTCACCTTTAATTTTTTCACGGTATTCTCATTAAAAAGTCCAAAACCTCTCTGCTGCTTCTCAGTTCTACTAAGACCCAACCCACCATTAATCACAGACCTCTCATGCTTAATTCACTGAATTAGTTCCTAAGTCTGCCCATTTACTTCCTTCCCACACTTAACATTATTCTTACGTTTTGGATAGGAACTTATTGCACTTCAGTATTGCTGCTTCCACATAACTGAATTGAAGCCAGGTCAAGGAACAAAACTAAGATTCACACCACTGAAAAACCTGAAGCAAACATACACCAAATGGATATGGTCCAAAATATTTTAAGGCCTTTTGTAATTAATGTCACTACACTTTGCTGATTTTTACAATTTATCTACAAAATTTTGTTTCAATATTTTTCATACATCATCTCTACTTTGTCACCGCCAAAGTGCTCAGAGCCAATAATTAAGCACTCAGTTTACTATGCAACATGACCCAAAAGTACCTTCAAAACATAGAGCCTGAAACAAACAAAACAAAGCCAGTATAAACCTCAGATCCTGTGGGTTTTATTGAAACAAACATGTTCACTTTTGGAAAAATCTATGAAAAACCTCCAGGCACACTCTGAGGGTCTCATTTGACAAGGATACAATCTGGGAATGAGTTCTCTGATTGAAGCAATCTTGAAAAACCAGTTTAAGCAAGTTTCTTTAGCAGTATCATTAACACTCTCTGGAGGAAAGTTATCTGGGAAAAAAAAACAACCCCAAAATATTTAGTTACATTCTTTCTGGAAACAAGTTACTTTTCATCTTAGGTTTAAAACTGTGTTCTCTTGCCATCTCCACCAAGAAATGAAGTGCACAGTAATAAACTAGGCAATACATTTGCTTCTCAGCTCCCTTGAGCAGCAGCCAGAGCTGAGAACATAACAAGAAAAGGTAACAATCTTGTAGTAACATTTCAGAACCTGAATTCAAGCGCTTGGAGCTCATCTCAGAGGTGCTACTGAGAAATCCAACCTCTGCCTCTGCTCTTCCAGAATCGGAAATTGTAAAAAAAAGAAAATATAGAGAATCTGTAACAAGCACGTGTATATAAACCTATAATGACTAGAGAACATACAAAAGAGATTTAAGCACTCAACTTGTTTATTTTAAAAGGCTAATATAAATTTTAAATAATACTATCACAAGAAGTAGGAAATACTGAACATGGACAGAAACCTTGTTTCTGTAAACTGAACATCGAACACATCCTCTTACAAACTCCTTGTGAAACCGTGTAAAACACCAGTGCTCTCCCACTCCTGCCTCCAGAAGATCCACAACAAAGTTTCCAACATCCAACACAAGAGCAGCCACGTGTTAGAACTTCCTGCACTCAGTCAGGATCTTTCTCATCTAGGACCTCAGGAGCTCTCACTGAACTTGGTTTCCAAGGGACAAACTCAGAGGTTGGGCCTGAAATCCCCAAAGGTTCACATGCACAGTCAGCACAGCACAGATTTTCCTCCTCCCTCCCACTTCTAGAGCTGCTTGGGAAGTTCCCAGCAGCAATGCCTCTGGCAGCTGTGCAGCTGCAGCAGGAGCGCAGCTCTCCAGAACAGAGGAAACTGTGCCCAGAAATCCTGACGTGCTATGGGAACTGCCTGCCTGCATTAATGTCTGTAAGAGCAGTTTGTCAGATCTGCAACAACCAAATTCATCTGAACTGTTTTCTCTAGGTTCATTTCAAATTGCAGTATTTGCTGGTTTCAAGTTTACAGCTCCAATCCCATGGATTTAACTGCAAGCTAATGGCACTCTTCCACTGCCAACTGCAGAATGTTTCATCTTGCAAGGATGTGCACTTAATGCACTCCAAATTGCAAGGAAATGCCTGTATTTTCCATGGAATGTTTCAATGTCTTGCTAATGAGGTTCTTTCACCTGCAATGTCAAATTAGATTTTTACGCTGTGTTGAAACTTAAACTGAAAAAAGGAAAAAGGCCCAAGTTAGAAAGATTATGCTAGAAGCAGCCTGCTGCTACTTCCAAAATTCTTCTTTTATTACAGCAAAACTATCAAGCTTCCAGTGTAGCAACAAAAACATCTATTTACCAATATCTGAGACTCTCAGCTTTATTACATTTCTACCATTAACTTTAAGCTACTAAATTGTAGTACTTTCAGAAGAGAGCATATGCTAAGACAAAAAAAAGGAAAAAATGTCTTCATCTAATTTGGCTACTCCTGTTTAATTTTCTGTCCCCCTAATAAAACTCTGTATTAGAGAACTTACATGATTCTTTGTGACTACAAGTCTCAGGAAGACCCAGTTTACATTTAGTGACAGCAGAGCCACAAGCACACTTCATTATATCTTAGGTATGTCCTTCACAATTAAAATACATTTCTTGCATGAACACTGTGAATAGTGGAAGCTGAAAGCAAAGGATTTTATTCTGCTAAAAACCAGAAGCTACTGGATTCAAATCAGAACCTCTTCTATCTGAGATAGAGTAGCAGATAGAGTAGCAATGGTCCTGTTTAACCTTTCTCAAGGTTGGACATGATTTTTTTCTGAAGCACAATGGAAACAAACACAAAGTTACCTGGCAGAGAGACTCGGTTATCCACACACATTGACAGAATTCTTTCATATACCAGTTTCCCTGGTTAAAAAAAAAAAANAAAAAAAAAAAAAAAAAAGAAGAATTTAAAAAATCAAAACAAATTAACAAACTGTAAACCACAAAATGTTGGTACAAAGGTTCCCTTTCCAACATACAATGAAATCAGATGGAAAAAACTTCCTGGAACACTGACATTTTGCTGCCCTCTAGTGAGGCTGAAATGTTCAGTGTGACTGGGCACTTCTCCCACTATAAAAACATTCTCTGGCTCCCTTAAGTGCAGAGGTAACACACAGGTCAGGTTTCTCCCAGGCCAGGAAAGGACAGCTGGTGTCCTGACTTTGCTGAGTTTGGATATTGTGTTATCTCCAGCAGCTTTCAGCAAGGAGGAAGGAGCACAAAGAGGAAGCATGACCTGAAAAAACAATTGGATCTCTGTCGTAGCATTTCCTGCTGGCACCAAAATACCCTTCAACTTTGAATACCATTGTAAATCTTTTCCATAACATGGCAGAAAAATAAGAGAGTCACATGAAGTGGATGACAATTTCACTTACAAGTTTAAAAATATATTAAAGAAATCAATAACTATATTCTGATCATTTCATACTCCCTATTAAGCCAAAGAAAACTTTCTGTCTTCTATTCTTCAAACACGAAACTAATGAAATATTGAGTCAAAAGGCTGCCAAAACCCAAAATATTTTTATAATGACAGTGTGCTTTAAATTTCAAAATGGAGAGATCATGATTTTTCCTAACTTTTTGTTCTAGATATTAACGAATACATAAAGCACAGAACCACAGTATTTTTTATCTTAGGGACTTTACTCTTAGGAGATTTTTTACAATTATATACCATGTTTACCACTGGTGCCCAAACGTTTATGTTGGAAATATTCCATGTTAAAACTAAAAGTCATTTCAGCTCTTTTTGGATAACTTTGATGCTTTCTAACATTACAAAAAATAATCTTATTAACAATTGTGTAGTAAGTCTGGCACAGCAGATACTCACCAAAAGTATCGAGGATATCTGTAATTAAAACAAATTTACTTGGATAAAACTGGATTACTGTTGTGTCTGAAAGAAGCTTAGAACACTAGAAGGAGAAGAAAAAAAAAAAAACAAAAAAACATTTTTAGAGGCCAAGATAAGTTTGTGTTTTTACTCCAGAAAAGCTGGAATGGATGAATATTCACAGATGGAAAGGGCCAATATGAACTATGAAGCCAAAAGCACAAGGACATCCAACATAACAGACCATGGTGCTTGTTGTAATTTTCAGGTTATTCTTCATTTCCAGAGCTACACAGACCTGGTTTTCCTTTACACAGGGTAATCTACAGTGCAGAGTTTCAGCTGACCATGAAGAGCTGTGCATTGGTTCACACAAGACAAATTCTCTCCCAGACAAAGTATTAAAAGCCACTTATTCTCTAAAATCACTGTTTTTAAGGACACTGTTCAGGTTTTCACTATCTCTCTAAGCAGCCATATCAAACACAAAATGTAACATAGATTAAATTAAGAAGCTATTTTAGAAGTGCAGTTAATGAGCTTTCCAATGGATTTTTGCAGCTCACATAACTAGTTCAAACATTCTGGAAAGAGAATGATCCACAGCCAGCTCCAGGGAGGACTCTGTAATCAATCACCACCCCCTGGGACACAACCTGATCACGCCATTTGGACTATAATGATGGCTGGTACAAAGCCACATCTGAACATGTATCACCCACTTAGTTCTACTTTCATTGGATGTTCAGGCCAGGGAGGAACATCAATCCATTGACTGTAGGAATTCAAAATACACACTGAGGAATGAAGATATTTCTAAGATATTTAATTAAGGTATACTTTGTTCTACAGGATTAAACTGAAGTCAAAAAGTCAAAAACTTTGGCAGAAGGTTACTCACAAAAAATAATAAAATAAAAAAGACAGCTTCTACCAAAAGAAAAAGGGTGAATGACTGGCTGGAGAGAGAAATCCACCTCTTCCTTGCTTAAGCCAACTGTGGCCTCTGGCCCTGAGTCTTCTCTCTCTAAGACTGACAACATTTTCTATGAGCTCCATCCTTTCTCTCTCCTTCACCACTACCATTTTACTTAGAGCTCACACACATAATCCCCTTACTTCAGCTTATTCTAAGTAGCTTAGCATACTCCATCTTGCCAAGTAAAGCATCTTGCAAAAAGGCACTTGAGGAATCACAGAATCATAGAATTGCTTAGATTGGAAAAGACCTTCCAGAGTCCCACATTCAATCCATCACTGCCAAGATCACCAATAAAAAAATATCCCCAAGTGGCACATCTACACATCTTTTAAATACCTCCAAGGATGGTGATGCCACCACCATGAGACTGGTCCAGTGATTGAGAACCTTTTGGTGAAGAAATGCTCCTAACCAGAAGCCAAACTGACTCCTCCTACTGCAATACTCTGCTGTATTACTACTCTGCAATAATAATGACAGACTGTCTATAACCACAGCCTGATGACAAGAGAACTGCTCAGCTTTCCAGAGGATACAGCACTCTGCAACAACAAACACAAGTAAAGCTCAGTGAGGGTTCTACCCTATCCTGCGCCATAACTATACAATTATTATCCTTCATGAAAATTTTTAATTCATTAATTACACAAGTACCTATTTCATTCTTAGCCAGTGTTTCAACTAGTGATGAGCATCTGCAGCATTAAGTGGTAAGTGAAGAACACTTTAGCAGAGATAAACACATTCAACTTTGGTACCACTTTCCTAAAAGGAAGCACTAGATCCCATGTTAGAAACTGTATTATTTCAAAATTGTTTGTGAACCAGTTACAAAAGAACATATGAAAGTATCAATGCATAGATTATTGCTGCATTATCACAGACAGATATATATTTAGACACAAAACACTGTAAGTACAGTACATCCCTGCTGCTTTTCTTCTCATCCAAAGACAATATTCACACTTCACAATCCTATATATGGATTTTTTTTAAATAACAATAATAGTGCTGATTTCACAGTATTACAATAGTACATTAGTCACCCTAGGTCACATATAATTGTTTGATCTCACTTCATTAATGTTTCATTTCCCTTTTTGTCTTTACCACAATTTAAGATGAAATTACTTCAAGCAGTTTTCACAAGAGTATCGAGAATGACCAAAAAAATATCCTGACTTTATATAACCCCGGTGGATGACTATGAGCATTACATCAGTTTTACAGCTTTTAAGGATGTCATTATCTCATCTGTCCTCCGCTGCACTCTGCCTCTGGCCTTTTTTAAAGGCCAAGCCAAACAAAAGAGCATTTAACTGTCCTGTTTCCCCATGCCCTCCTCAAAGCACATCACCCCAAACGACCCAAAGGAAGACTGTGGACAAGTTCTCAAACAAACAAACAAACACAAACCCCATACACACAATTTTAAAAATCTGGAGCTGGTTTTGGTAGCTTGCTAAGGTCCTAAATCTCTTTATTTAATTGCCCTACTAAGTTTGGGTGGGTAAAATGCTGATGTTCAAAAACACATTCTGGTATTATTTGTTGGGAGCAAGGGGCTGAAGGGGAAGAGGACAGGAAAGGAAATGATATGTCCTACAAAGAGCTGACTATCACTACATGCTGTTTGTTCTAACTACCCTTATTCGGTGACTCATTGAGAATTCCATCCCACATAACCTGGTCAAAACCAATATATAACAACAAAACTGAAAATCCAACTATTGTCAGAAGTCATAAAGCTCAACTCTGGAAGAAATGTGCTTCAGAGAAGAACAAAAGAAAATAATAGGAAAATAGCAGAAATCCTTCTTTTCCCAAGAAGGAAACTGGACAAGTTTAATCAGCAAACTCCCTGGTTCTGCATAGAACAAAACCATAAAACTGACCTGGATGACTATTTTCAGAGCTTTTACTTTCTGATCAGAGGACCATGCATCCTTTAAAGACTGGTTCAGTTCTTCAATTCGGTTCATGTAATCCTGCTGAGTCAAATTCAACAGCTCTTTCTGTGATCCCTGGCAAGAAAACACAAACCCACTTAACAAGAGCAGGAGGGAAGGAAGGAGAGTGCTGTTATTAGAGACTCAAATCACCATGTTGTGGGGGAGGAATCCTACAAAATTTATTACAACTTCCCTTCAGGTCTCAGGAAAGTAGGTTATGAAACATCTCACCTTTGCATAGTAAAATACTGCAGCCTGAGAAATAACCTCAGTACTCAGTATATCTATCAAACTCATAATTGTAACTTAAATTAAACTCAGGTAGACATATGCAGCTTCTGCAACAGGGGCAACCTGAATTATCAAATGTTTAGACTACAAGGCTTGACAAAATTTTACAGCAGTAAGAAGGTAAACCAGCAGCAATAGATCAGGTGAATTTTCAAATCACAATTTCTAGTGATATAGAAATATGATTCTGCCTGAATTCTGTAACAATAAGGATTAAAATTACTAGAGAATTCCCACAGAAAGAACATATTTATCTAAATACTTGAAGAATCAGGACCTTTTTAAAAGGTTTCATAGAAGATTTTTTATTTCACAAATTCCTTTCGCTGTTATAAGGACGCTGAAATTTAATCAGAAAACTTTCTCACCTCTTCTAGATCATCCAGTTCTTCTAACCTTGTCCTCACTTTTTCAGAAACTGCTGAACCAGTAGTTGTGGCTTTTCCTGCAAAGAATTACAGATTTAAGTTTCTTTAACGTTTAAACACTGGGACTTCTAAAGAGAAACAAACCTGAAGGAGCCTGACATTGATCAGTCAGCTTCTGTGACAGAAGACAAGTGGTTTGATTCATTTAGTGACCATTCCTGAAGACACACATCTAAACACACCTACAGTGCATTCACTCTGAACAAGGGCAGTGACAAGTATGCAAAATTGAATATAAGTGGATTTTCCTGCAAGCTTTACTGGTATGAAAAGAATCACCACATAGAACCATAGGATAATTAAGGATAGAAAAACTCTGGGGAGGGCTGTGTCTATCTCTCCTCCTCAAAGCAGGTCCAGTTCTCAAGTTGTAACAGTTGCACAGGGTTATATCCAGTCAATTTAACAATATCTAAGGATACAGATGTCACACTCTGCCTGAACATCCAGTTTCAGCATTTGACCATTCTCATTGCAAAAAAGTATTATATATTTTTGCAGATGCTGAAATGCTGTCTGTTTATTAATATAAAAAAATCCTGATTTACTATGCTATGATTACTTAGCCCAGTTTCTCTTTGCTAGAAAACATGATAAAATATTTAATATTTGGTTCTTTTTTAAACACCCAGCATACAACTGAAATCACTTCACTTTCATGTAAAGAGAATAACAGAACAAGTTCCCAAAGGACTTGTTTGCTTTCCTTCCAGCTAGCAGAGGAGCTGATAAACATGATCCTCAAAACACCATTGCTCAGTTTAAATGGAAGAAAGTTTTAAGCTACAGTGGAAGGCAGTGCAGCAAAATAATCACAAATTCATCAGCCCACAGGAATAAAAGACAAGGTGGTTGGGTGGCTTATTTTTGATAATTATTTTAAACAAACATCCAGACATTTTATCCACAAAAAAGCAAGCAGCATGATGTCAGAATGGGGGAGGCAGGAAAACACATTTCAACTACTCTTGACCACAAACCTGTCACTGCACCCTGCCTCAAGCAAACTCTGTAACTGGTAAAGAAAGTGCTCACCTTTTTCAGATCCCATGTACAGATTCTGTGAGGAAGCAGAAGAAGCAGACTGTCAGAAAACATGTACACACTAGCATTCCAAGAATACATAGGGTAATTACACTGCTAATTAACCCTTAATCATTTAGAAGTAAACACCCTTAATCATTTAGAAGTAAACACAAGACCAAAAGTTATCTGGATTGTTACAAAAAGACAAAGAGATGGCTTCAAATAACAAAAGGCTTGGACTCAGCTCTAAAGCAATCTTTACAAGAGTTTGTGACAAAATGAAAACTGAAATCTAGAGGACCAGTATTTACCCATAAAAGAATTATAAAACAGAAACATCCAAAATCCATTAAAGGTCTAGTACCAATTAAAAAAAAAACCAGCAGCCTCCACTTACAATAGAAAGCTTCTCTGTTGTTGTGTATCTAGCAAGGATTTCACCACGTTTGCTTGACCATGGTTCAAAGTCACTTCCTACTGCTGAGCTCTCATCTTTATCCCGTTTCCTTCGTGGACCGTCCTACGACAGGAGTACAAATGCAAAAGTTAAACACAGATCTGGAAAAAGATGAGAAGGCCGATGACAAAGGTCAGCTTAATGTTTCAAGTGTTAGCTGATCCTTTCAAAAGTTACAATATTAAAAAAAAATCCATATTTAAATAAATATGTCAACATAAACCAGACAAAAAAGCAGGTAAATAAAAAAGAATATTCTATTAATATGGTATATGTCCTATATTAACCTCTTCATTGGTGAGACAATACATTTTATCCAGGGTTGGCTTTATGGTTTTGGTTTAGTTTTGGTTTTATTTGACTTAGTTGAGACAACTGGCCCCAGAGTTACCGTGGGAGGAGCAGTGGTCACAGGATCTGCAGCTGCTGCAAACAATGACAAGGGATCAGTGCCATCCAACACGCTGCTCAGTGGGTCCATCAGAGAACTAGAGGAAGAGGAGGAGGTGGAAGAAGTACTTCCCTTCCGGTTCATCTTCTTCGTCTTGGATTCAGTAACCTAAAGGAAAAGTTGAGAGCTATTGAACAAAAAGGCTTTCTCTTCCCTCACTTCTCTTTAATAAATCATTGAAATACATGCTACATAAACTGTGCTGTTGCAATGAAGGCAAGGAGACATCAAACAAACTCTCTGGAGTGAGCACCAGCATTTCAATTGAAGACCCCCTTTTCCCTGAATCTGGAGGCATTCACTCTTCAGCAGCATTTCCACTGCTTTTTTTCCCCCCTCCAATTCCAGGTGAACAGAACTGTAAGAACAGCCACTCTGAATATCTTTCTAGTACCCCTCCTGTATTTTATTAGGTTTGTCCCTATCTTCCAAAGTCTTTCTTGCTATTTAATTTCCTCTGCCAGTTTCATCTTTTCTCCTACAACACTCGAGCTTGGAACATCAAATCCATACCTCAGGCCACCATCTTCTCTCCCTGCTGACCTTCCTGAGCAGAAGCCATTCATCATTCATTAGTGGATAACTCATCTCTTTGAAGCTGGATTCTTTTTCTGTACATCTTTAAAAGCCTCTTACACATCAAAGAAATTATAAATGTTTTAAAGTACACAGCTGACTGGAAGCTAACCCAAACCCAAACCTTACATCAAGCAATTATGCAGGTCATTTGTAATGCAACAATTTGATTTTAAATTTATCCATTATTTGGCACTTAATGCGACCAAGAAAAGCTACAAGCTGAAGGTGTTGTATTTGTCAGGATACTCCTTCTGACCCATAACAGCACCAGCAAACTTCTGTAAAGGGCAAACAGAAAAAACCTTGATGCCTCTAAAACAGGCCACTAACACGGAAAGCACCTTCACAAGTACCACCATCAACCCCAGAGCCTTTTAATTTTAAGGGAACAGACGTAAAAAGCGGAACACAATCAGTCTGAATTCAGATTCATTTTCCAAAAACATAAAACAACTCACTGTAATGGGTTTCAGTGGATGGTAATCACCAAAATCCAAGGGTACAGATTCCAGTTTGCACACTTCAGATTCTGACACATAGTTCCTTGATCTTGCATGCCTTAAAAAGTAAAAGTGAAGGGAAAGTATATGTGCATATAAATAAACACTAAGAGAGAAGCATATCCTACCTCTATACAGATGCTTATTTACAAAAAAATAAGCATACATAAAGATCCAAATTTCTCCCTACTCAGATAACCTAAAACTAAAACTGGAGAGTTTACTTTCAGCCATTTAGTTGTACTCTTTTTTTAGTCTCTCAAACATGCAGAGCTGCTACTTGTTCTTTTCTGTTTCATTCAAGATCCTGAGAATGTTTATGGCACACACTACTGCCTCAGCTGAATGAGTAAAATCAGGGAATACACAAAAAATTCTTTAACCAGACTCCTAACAAAAGCAAACAGCACTTCCCCCACATAACACACATCTTTCCCACAAGAACTAATCCAAACTTTCAAATAATTCCATTTCTACTCAACAACATAATTCATATGGAAGATTTTCAGCAGTACTGAAAAAGAGCAGCCAGCTCTTCTACAGATACCCCATGTACCCCAAAAATCCAAGTTTCCTTAACATTGAGTTATGAATTAAATAATTTATGGTTGTGCCACTCCAAGGAGAACCTTTAGACATCTAATGAGATAGAGTCCAGTGAAATTCACATGCTTATTTGTTTTGTTTTGCTGATCTCCAGTTCCTTTTCTTTTTGCTATTGTCCCCTTGTTCAATGACTCTTCTTGCTCATTTGCATCATGGGTCAATCAGCATCTGGGTGGAAAATCTTCCAAACTCATTCTGGCTACACAATTATAACATTTCTTTAACTGCTGACAGCTCTCTCAGCATCCTCAGGCCAAAATCAACTGCAGTCCAATTAGTGTAAGCACACTGGGTAAATGCACATGGTAATAACACACACGTGGGAGTGAACAAGAGCTGTAAACCCTGCAAATAAGTCTTTAAAAGGTACAATGTGGCTATTCAAGTGATAAGAGAGCTTGTAACAGAGCTAATACAGAACACAAGATCAAGTTTGCTCTGGCATTATGTTCTGCTTACTCTCCGGGGAAAGGAGATGAAGCATTCCTTTCTTGGCCACAGCAGTGCAGCCAACTTTGGAGAGGAAATAAAAATAAGACTCTGGCCAAGCTGGGGTTTCATCCTGCATGATGCATACACCCCTGCTCCAGGTGCTCTTTCAGCAGTGGGTTTCAACCTTTTCCACACATGAGCACCACTGCAATTGCCACCACTCTGCACCTCCAACCCCTGCCAGCCTACCAACCTTTTTCTCTCCTCCTGGTAAATCATCTTTGCTCCTGGGACTGCTTCCAGGCACACAGCACCCTCCCAGAGCCAGTGCTTATCTTAAAGCAAGTGCTTCAAAAAGCTCACAGGGAGCACAAAGGAGCCAGGCATATAAAACAGAAGAGAGCCCCTTTACAACACTACACATATACTGGTATTGGTAATACAATGAGGCACATCTCATAGTGACCTATCATTATCTGAATATTAAACACAAAACTATTTCTCTAGATATTCATGCCTAACTATTATAAAAATGCATTGTAGCCCTACGCTTTAAATTATTTTGTATGCTACTTTAACAAATGTTTAGATTTTTAAAATTTGCTTAATTTGAACATTATGTTAATAAAACTCTTCAGCATCAACAGGTGCTATTTTTTCCCTCATATGCAGACTGATGACTATGCAGACAATAAATCTGAAAAACAGCTTTCTAGCATTAATACTGCTTAAAAATAACTAGGGTTCTGCTAAACCCCAAAGCATGAAAATATCTTCCATATTAGAGAACAGCATGATGGAAACATCTTACTCTGGTAAAGGTCTGGTTATTTCCCCATGACCACTTCTACATCAGTGTTACTAGACCTATTTATTAGGCCGTTACCTCATTGCTGTGCTATGTAAAAATCAATTTTTCAGCATCTCTGCTGCTCTGCTTTGTTTCGCTCTATTTTGCAACTGCTTCTGCCAGTTAGAGTGCCCGTTTTACCCTTCCTTCACCAAATATTAGACCGAGTAATTCCGCGTCCTATGCAGTGCAGCTTCCTCAGATATACATTCTCCTGTAAATGCACCTTGCTAGAAGCTGCCTCTGCCTCTGTCTACTTCTAACGAGCCTGTGAAAGACAACTAACAGAGGCTACACTGTGCGAGTAACACAGCATGAGACCTCCCTCTCCGCCGGCGAGCGGCGAGGCGGGCGGGACAGCGGGCCTGCAGGGACCCCGCCCGGGGGCGGCGGGCGGAGCGCTCCTGCCCCGCTCCGGCCCTTCGCCGCGAGCAGGACACGCTCCATGACAGCACTCCGGGAAAGCCAGCGGCGCTCGGGGAATTCCTGCTTGTTTTACGGCAGATAATGGGAGGCCAGCGGCCATCGCAGCTGAAAGCTACATCTCCGACCCTCATCAGAGCTGTGCCGCCGGGCCGGCGCCCGCCTAGCTCAGTGTAACGCCAGGGTGTTAAAAACGTGATCGGTACCCTCGGGTTTCCCAGACAGCAGCGCTAGGCTGCGGTCCCACGGTAGCGCCACGGCTGCCCCCGCCCCTTGCGGGGGTCCCCAGTCCCACCCCGCCGAACTGCCCCGAGCCCCGCGGGCGGAGAGGCCCCGCACTTTCCCCTCTGGCACATCGGTGGCCGCCCCCGCCTTAGCCCCCCGGCTGGGAGGGTCGCCGAGCATGACGGCAGCCCTCTCCCAGCCGCGGGGGCTCGCACCCCCCCCCAGAGCCCGCCACGGGGGAACGGGCAGCTCCCGGTGCCCCGCCGCCTCACCAGGGGAACGCGGCCATCTTGCGCCCCGTCACATGACAGCGGAGCCGGCCGCGCCCTCCGCCGGCAGCTCCCGCCCCGCTGAGCGCGGGCACCGCCTGAGGGCGGGCAAAGCACAGAGCACACCAACGACCTGCTTGGGAAAGGTTTAGTGTTTATTGTGCAGAATGCTTTAAGTAAAAAGCCAGACTGGTGAAAATGAAACAAAGTACAAAAATAAATAGACTTTTGTAATGGTATCACAATTCCACACAAAATAAAAAGATAAATATGTATAAATACAAAACAGCAAGTACAAAACCAAATCCTGGCACTTGTCAAGAGAAAGGCCTCATGAAAGTTAAAAAAAAACAAACCAAAACAAACCAAAACAAAACCCTTGTGCTATAATGCTTTATTACACACTGGAAACATGCTTGAAGAACAAGAGGTTTAGATGTGAAACCCTAAGAGAAGGGAAACATTCATTTCTACTAACACACTAAACCTATCTGTGCATCAACATATTGCCTATGCTAATAATAAATACAGCACGTAAAACTTCCATTAAAAACATCAATCTTTAGTGCTGCTATAGCAACAGCACCTTTTGTCATCTGTGACACAGGTTACTCTTGTCACTGTAAATTCTTCACCTCTTGGGATGTTTTCCACTCCTAAGGAAAGCTGGGAACTAAGACACAGCTTTGATGCCCACTGGGTGAGCGGGAAACTTTCCTTGGGCATTTTCTGTATGAAGATTGATATTTTAAAGCACCACAGCATTTGTATGAAGGAGGCAGGTCTTCCCCTGGTGTAACTCTTACATTTACACCATTAGGGGAGCCCCCTGGCCCCAGGCTTTCAAACAAACCCAGCAGTGTCATTCTTCAAGGTGCTTGAGCAGTGTTTTTGCCATTTTCCAAGCAGGCAATTTGGGTAACTTGGTGCCCGGTATAACACACCTGTTTGAACAGCATCATAACCTAGAGAGGACAGACTTCGGGGCAGACAAAAGCCACAGGCTGGTGCAACAGTCAAGCCAATCCACTCATCACTGCCCATGAAGGTACTGTCCTCATCCCATTATTAATGTTCCTCTTTCCTGTGATTTACCACAATGAAATTTTCAGTAAGCCTTTTTTTCTCTTACATTCAATGTCAACACATTACAAAGCCTCCAAAGTTTAATGTGTTGTATTGTATTGAGCCTGGAAAGTAACAAAATATAACCTAATTTACATTCTGGCAGTCAGTTCTCTACTGCAAAGATTATACAGCCAAGCTTTTCTCTCTAGAACTTCGTTAATATCATGTCTCAAGTTCATTAAAAGGTGGAGAATATGCTCTCCTCAAGCTGATGGATAATACCCATCAGTTGGAAGACTAAGGTAAAATATGACCATGATCTTTTAATGTTAGATATTCATAAATATGGAAGTGCTGGGATTTGGTAGGGATTCCCCACCTGCAGAAATCACGACTTCAGTGCAAGGGCCTGTTAGATCACAGCCAAAGATAAACTGCTCAGAAAAACTGCAACTGTCGTCCATTAAATGTAACATATCTGAATTACTATTACAGACTGAAATAACTATTCAAGTCTGAAATGGTAAAACAGTTAAAATCTTACCTTCTGAAGTTTTTGTAGAACATACACATCTCCATATTAGACAGATGTTGTTTCCATAAAAAAATGCAGTAGACAGCAGGGCAATAAAAACCATGGGTTCTTTCAGTAGAGTGGTCTGATCTACCACACATATAAATGCACATTTTTCATTTGGTCAATATAAGTATGTTCATCAGCCCAGCAGTGAATCTGGACCACGTCTGTCCAGCTCAGCAGAAATGCAAAACATATGGTACAAGGTCTTAGTAATGAAATTGAGCTAATCTCATTCCTACAGAAAGTACATTCAAAACAGCTGCTGACAAATTCACTGCCTTGAAAGCTCACTTTTGTTTAAATTAGTTTGGGGGTTTTATTCATATTTAGCTGCTTTAACTTTACGGTATGAAACTAAATATATACCCATGACTTACTTATGGTGGCACTCATACACAGAAATTGAAATTTAATAATGCAAAAAGCTATGTCAGATACTAGAATTAGAAAATGTGAAAAAGTGACAAATAACCTTCATGTTGCCCTGTGGCAGTCTTTAAATAAACAAGATTATTAATCTTTTATATATTAATACTAGTCTGTACACAAGTTCTAACATGCAATTTCCCCACAAGCATTAGAGCTTCAAAGCAGCTTCAGTATGATTGTATTAAGGTGTCATCTGAAAATGACAAAGTAGGTTTATAATGTCTAAATATACATATATGTGTAAAGAAGATGCAATATGAAAAACAGTGCTGAGAATGCCATCATTAAAACACAGCCATTTTATCCCAGTGAATGTTGTCTCCTCAAATTATCACAACATTTGGCTTCTTTCTTTGGGTTCTTCCTGCATATGCTCCTACAAACAAGTAGAAACATTACCATATTACAATTAATAGCAATGGGTTTTGAAACAGGATTATCCAACAAAAATAGTTGAAAAAAATTAGGAGAATTTTTTTAAAGTAGTATTATGCATTCAGTGACGACTTTTAAAATGACAGTTTTCATAATGCTACACCCCAAAAGCCTTATGAAAACTACCTATAGGTTTAAAAGTAATGACATTTTATTGCCCTACTTGATAAATATTCTATCTTCTTTTCTGGTACTCTAAAACAACCACAATTCACAAATTTTTAAAAGAACTATTGTATAAGCAAGATAGAAGAAATGGCTGATAAGTTTAACTAAGCCAGGCGTTACTTTTAAACAAATTATCAATTTAAAAATATTGTACAAGTTGAATACTTAAGATAACACTTTCCTTTTTTTAGATTAATTAAAATAAGAGACAGCTGTAGGCTCCCATATGTCAATAAGACAACCAGAATTAAAAGTGCAGTATTAAAATCATCAGGCAGAGCTCTTATAAAGGGAAGGATGCTTAAGTAAAAAAATAATATACAAACAAATAAGTCTTTCCAGAGGGAACAAGTATATACATACATACATTTAAAAATCCATATTATACTATGCATAGCACAAATATCTTCCAGTAATGAAGGTTCAGCACTGCAGGCTGCTAAGAAGTAGCACAACTCAGAATTCTTTAGGTCAAGCAGTTATCAAGAAAGTGCAGTAGTGTGAGCAAACATTTCCACAAAGCAGTGAAAATCATATCACAGGGTGCAGAGCAGTGGGAATGGAAGACAGCCATGGGAAAGAAATGACTACCAGGCAGTAAATGAATGTGACAAAGGAAGTGCCAGTCCTTTTCAGGCTCTTTGGTTACTTGTGGTCAGAGCTGCAGTGGTTACTTACAGGGGTCTGGGGGCTATGATCAGTAAAGGCCAAAGCAGCTTTGGGATTGCCCAGAGCCCTCACATCTCAACAGGGTCCCACTACACAAAAGGCATTCTCACTGGCCCAGCCCACCTCAGTGCTCTGCTCTTCACATCACCTGGGATCTCATAGGACAGACAACCAGGCTGACAGACATGGTCCTTTTCCAGTGATTAACACTACCTCTTAACTCACTTCAAGTGTCCTCCAAGTTATACAAAAATCACACACAAGTAATAGGATATTACTGTAATAGCATATGAATGTGCAAAAATCCTACAGCAATCTAGACTGAGGAATTGCAGAAGGCAAATGTGAATAAAAACGGTGACAATTCTGAAAACAATTATCACCCATCCTTTTCCAGTGGCAAGGGGCAATCACATGAGGCCTCTCTCCTGGGACAAAGGACAGACCTGCTACTCACACACAGCAGGTCTGAGGCTTCCTGAAGTGCTGGCCTGAAAGCCAACACACTCCACAGCCCCCACCATCTCACATAGGCAAGCTGTGCCCTTGGCTGGGCCAAGTGCTATCACCACCCGGATATTCTGTGTGCCTCCTGCCCTCTGCTTCCTTTCCACTGGAAAGGAAACTGGGCAGAGGAGGTGAGTAGGTCTTGCTGTAGGAGCAACCTGATCTCAACTACCTTCTGTCTAACACAATCAGACCTCATCAAATGCCCTGCCTGGCCCCGTTTGCAGGCTATTGACGGAACATCTCATAATTGAACTTAGAAAAAAAATACTGATTTATGAGTCTGTACTTTTCTCTTAAGCACAGAACTTTGGATTGAAGGAGTAAAAGACAACAAAAAAGAAGTTTAGGATTGCCACTTGGTTCCTAAACAAAATGTCTTCTTGCCAGAAAAAGACAACAATCAGTTGGGAGTGATATTAAAGCTGCAAAGCCCTTTGCAGATAGAATTTAAAACAATCAGGACTAAAGAAAAAAACGTTGGCCAAGTATGTTATCATCTTCTTCTAAGGGTTTGTCTCATATTGAAGCTGAATGTATTTATAACAGCTGTATCTTACTAGCCCTCCTTTCCTTTTTGCCCCTCTAATAAGCACAATTTATTTGGTAGTCAGGAATGAACAAAGACAAGAAATTAAATCACCACCCTATTTAACCTACTGCCAGACTTTTCACTATTCACATTTCATCCATATATAAAGGAAACCATATTCTATTTAAATATATCCAAATTAAGTTTTCTCATTATTGCAAAATTATGCAGATTGTTTCTTTCATGCCCATGTAATAATTTCAGAATGCATTTCCATTCATTCAGCACAAGAAGTCTAACCTATTTCTGAAGGAGCACACAGAAGTGTTGGTATTGCACCACAGCAACACGTGTGATGTCCAAGCTCTACATGAGGGTACTGAGCAACCAGAACTAACCAGCATACAACTGGTTACCCACATCTACCTGAAGCTCCAAGAAGGCCACTGCAGAAGGCATTCAATGACTTTCTAGATATTTGACCAATAGCAACAAAGCAAAGAGAAATCTGGAGATCTATCCCAAAGGACTTTTTTCAAGGATTGCCAAGTGTGACCTGTCACAACTTCGGTAATTATGACTAGGATAAACTCGGGGACTTGTTGGCAGAGCGGCACACACGGCCAACACGGGAGAGTGTTGAATGCTTAACTGGATGTCTGGTGCCAGACACAATGCAAACACCACTGTGGTTCATTATGAGCTTGGTGTGAATCACATGAGTTTGAGGATGGCATCCAAACCTTGAATCAGTGCCAAACCTGACCCTGACACCACCCTAACACTACTACTCTTTACAATCTCTGCAGCTGGCAGAGGTTTTGATTCTTTTGTTGTTCCTGTTTTTCAGCACACTCGTTTACTAGTCAGTAGCAAACCTGCAGATGAACACTCGCCTTAATGGCTACCTCTGGCTGCTAAAATTATATTATTTACTTTATTTTCTGCTTTATATTTCGGGAAGATTATTTATTATCTGCTAATTTTTCTGTAGTGTCGCTGAGTCCAGCCAAACAATTGCCTTGCTCTGCTTTGGTGATGACAGCACTGCCAGGAGAACTAACAACAGAAAAATAAATGAACACACTCTGGTTGTGATCTCTTCGCCTGCCTTTTATTTCCCCCTCTGATACTGCAATGTTATCTATGTTTATGCACACTGCCTCACTATACAGCCTTCTGTGGCCACTTCTCTCGACTTCACAAAGTAGCATCTGGGAAAACATCCCATTTAAGCAGTGTAAAACACACTGCCTTCAAACTCACAGATACTCCCTGCCAACATTGCTCTGGGGCAGCAACAAATAAGCATTTCCATTATAGGAAAGGTTTGATTCTTAATACATACAGATTATTTAAAACATTATGGAAAACATTTGAAATCCTACTACACTATACACTTCCCTTATTAAGCCCCAAAATGCCCAATTCTTTATACTTAACTTGTGGAACTCGCCTTTGAGAACAAAGTGTAATTCAACTCTTAAATAGTTTTAAAACCTCTCAACCACTTTACCTTTGGATAAATCTAGGTTTGTCACTTAAGAAATTTAAAATCTAATTAAAAATATATAAATTGTGTAAGATCATTCATAGTGATTTACTAGAGGTTCAGCACCATTATCAAACCTTTCATATAAATGGTAACCAATCAGTAATCTCTGTATGGTAACACAGAAATACTCCACTTTTAAACTTGGGTCATTAAGACTCAAACATGCTGTAAGATATTACAGCAATATATATAGATATTATATATAATTTTAAACTGTATGATGACTGAACACCCATTGAGGAGTCTGAAATTGTCCTTCCTGTCCTTTCAATACGCTCCATGCTGAAGATGGGTGTACAGAACTAATAATCAAATGAAGACTCTAATCCAAGTCTCTTTTGGCTACTATCAATTTCTCAACAGTTCCAGTGAATATATCTGGCAATCTTTTTTATGACTGGGCATCTGGTGAGTGAAAGCAAATGAGCTGTGCAGCACATTCTATATACTGTGTTTATAGAATTTGAAAGTGGATGGTTCAGTTACCAGCGCAGGTTTGTCTGAAGAGATAGGTTAGACTTAAGGCATAGCAAAGCAGGTGCACAAGGAAAGGGAAACAATATATTGCCAATTTATTTTTTCTAGTAACTTATTTACTATAGGATCCAAGCACCAATTTTCTACACACCTGTAACAGGCTTGTTAGCCACTCTGCTCCCTGAAGCCTTCCTTCTATTTTGCTCAACCCCATTCACTGTGGTCTTAGGGGTTCTAATTAAATATAAAAGAGTTAATAAGTCACTTGCAACAAAGTTGAAAGGCTGTATACAAATATATAGACACTATCAAAATGTGTTTGTCATGAAAACATTTTTACAATGTCCCACAGAGCCTCTTCCTGAGCACCTGTATAGTTCCTATTGATATTATTATGGCTTACACAGATACATTAAGCAGGAGAACATCTCCCCATGAACAGATTGAAAAACTCTATTCAAGAAACTGCTTTAGTTTAGATAACACGGCATTACAGTCTACATATAGAAATACACATATTTCATTAAGTGGAAGCAAAGCTTCATGGAATGAATGTTACAAATAGAAAAGCTGGAACAGTGTAAATGAAGACAATACACAAGAGGATGACAACAATAAGTATTTTCCTGTAGTATAAGGTAAAATAAAGTTTCATCACTCTCTCAAAATAGTGAAAGAAGTAATTGTTTTTACTCTGAACAACAGTTGTACTGTTATGTGTAAACATTATTCATCAATCACTGTTCTTGCACTTTGCATTTCGTTTCATCTTTAGGCTAGAAACATGCTGTGCTCTTACCCTTGTCTGCAAAGCAGTCTATGAACTGGGGCATTCTGTCCTTGGTTTGGTTGAAGTATGCTGTTAAAACACAAACTTTTATTAGTGCTTTTTCCCTTTAACAATAAAAGTCTCTCAAGAAATACCAAATTATGCATCATGTTTCACGTAAAAAATTTCAGAAAGGCTAACAGGTTTTGTAATGCAAATGACACGTAGGCAAAGCGGCTGGAATTAAAATTCCAGAATAGGATTACTACTTCCACTATTTAAAGCAAAGAAACCAAAAAGCACACAGATAAATGTCCCTCAACAGTGCCTTGGGGTCCCAGTCATTGACGAGAACACACAGGAAAAAGGGCTGAATTGCTTACAGTACTCCTTACATACAGCACGGTATGAGTACACAGCATGTCTTCAAAGCTTTTGGGCAAACGTGGGATAAAAACTGTTTTTAAAGGATTTCAGGTATCTGACTTTTAATACAAGATAAGCGTGCAAACAGGCCTCATAAGAAAGCTGCTGCTGTCTGCCTGACCAATATGTACTGAACACTGTAACTTCTGTGATCTGAGCAAACAATCACACAGTCAAGGAACAAAACTTTCCTCACAATAGAAAGCCACTTCTTTTCTGACAGCTTCCTAAAGATAAGCATTGTCAATAATTCCACTGCAAAGCAGAGGGTATTAGGAAAAGTAGTAGTGCCAAACTGAAGCTTAATAGTGCATCTCAGACAAAAACTTTAAACCTGAGCACCAAGACTTAAAGCCATAAATAACTAACTTCTGAAGATAAAATTTCAGAACTGACTCTGAAGAAAATATCTTTTTCCTAATTTATAATGAGCTAATAAACCCTTTTCTTGGGCCATGGTAAGTCAGATTTCATTAATTTTCATGATAATAGTAGCAGGAATTGAGCTGATCGATGACAAACCAACAGTACAGATCACAAAATCCATCACTGTAAGACAGTTTCTTAAAAGCATTTTAATACAAGTAACCCACCGGTTTTCAGGAGTTTTTTGTTTGATAATTATTTTTTTACTTGGTATTCCCATTTCTGAAGCCCTAGGGAACAAAAGTATTGAAACATATTTCAATTAACAAATCATCATCCAGGTCTTGAACAGAAACACTCAGAGAAAGGCTACCAGAGGAACTGCACCTACATGGAATACTGTCACAGCAGTCCTACAGATTAGCACTTCTTTACTCACAAGCAAGTGTAACAACTGTCCACTGTGTTGCCTGTTACCATTCCCCAGAAAAACTTTGCCAGAGATACTCCATCAAGTGTCTCTATTGCTCAGCACCTTAGATAGATAAAATCACTTGGGGCACTTTTTACAGTTTTCAAAATCAACCATAAGCTAAGCATCCACCACTGCATTATAGTGTAAATGCACAACTTAGAACATTTTTCTCCTTACAAACAAGAACTCTCTTAGAAGTAAGAGCAAAATACAATTAGCAAGACACCACACACCTGGAAAGCTTTTAACTCATTCTTCCTAGCAGAGATGCCAGTTTGCAAAGAAACTGTTATCCCATAAACTTCTCCTATTTCCTATGCCTCCTACTCCTTCTCTCAAACTCCTTCCACCAACCCTCCCCACCCAAGGGAGAGCTGCACATACTTCATGTACTTTTTCCTGTCCAGAGATTTCTGTGTAGCAGTTGAAAGTGTCACTCGCTCTCTTGGACACTTTACTTTATCCTAAAAAAAAAAGAAGATACAGAAGAAAGTTACCTACAAAAGCATAATTAAAAATTTAGATTTAAGAAACATCATATACAGGGTGAGGAAGAATCTCTTAAATGTTAAATGACTCAGTACTTCAAGTGCTGAAACAGTTTACATTCCCTTGAATATAACACACCATTTGCCTGAGCATCTTCTCTTTACGAACTTCACGATCGTGACGTAGAATATTCATCCTCTCCGAGGCCTCCATTGTGAAAAAGATGTCATGGATGTCATACAGAGCAGCTCGCAGCTGGAAGGAATCATCAAAACGTTAATAAAATATTCAATCAAGTTTATATGCCCATGGTTTTTGAACATCAAGCTCTTTTTGCTTTCAATCTAGACAAAACACTTCATAACTTTAAAAACCATTTTTTAAACTCAAATAGTTTTGTGTTGAGAAAAAAAATGGAATCTTCTCTTCTTTAAACATTTTACTCTAAACAAAGCCACTCTCAAGGTTTTATGTATTTATGTTACAAAAGCAGAATAGCTAGGAAAGACAAAAAAGAAGGTTTAAATTGTGTCACCTGTGCCACTACTCTTTCATGAAGGCATGCATCTTGTGCTGACACACTTCCTCTTTTCAATGGGGCTTCAGACTGAAAATTTCTTATGAAGTCCAGAGTATCCTGGGAAAGATGGGAAAATAGAGTAAGCACCAGGCATAACCCTTCATAACAAAGCAGTCATTACAAACAGCACACACAGCAAACAGATTCTTTGTTTGACTTGGACCTTATGACACTAAGCAATGCAACACTCAAACAGGCTCATGTGTAGCCCCCAAATCTTCTGAGAGAGAAAATGCAGGATTTCATCTGTCAATGGAAAGCAGGAACAAAAACAAAGAGGAAAGAAGCTGCCTATTACATAAAAGCTCATCTTACTTTTACAGTTTGTTTAAGATGTTTCAGTTTCTCTGTCTGCAGGAGTCTACGAGTGAGAAATCCCTTTGCCACTGCAGTGATCTTGTCAAACTTCATTTGTATCTCTGGACTGAAAACCTTAAAAAAATCAAAACTTTTTATAAAAAAGCAAGAATTATGAATTATTTATCCAAAAACATCCATCAAGAGACATCAGTTTTCAGGTAAGAAAAAGCTGTTGATAAAGCTTTGACTGGGCTTAAAATACCCACTGTAATTTAGCAGAAGCAATACATTGCTATATGATTATTTTGCATATATGAAAAATAACCTACACAGTTCTCTTATGTAATCAAAGTTGAAACAGGAGTAGATACTAAAATTTTCTGTTACCAATGCCTTACAAAAACATGAGGGCCTTTAAAGATAAAAACAAATCATTTTCTTCCCTTACCTGAGACCACCTAGTTTTGATCCTACTACTTGGCCTGCATACTGAGGTTTTTATAACTCCACTACCTGATGGTCCCCAGAGATAAAATGAAGTTTCACTTGTTGAAGAGAAGGTGTTGGGTGTTGTATGAGCAAAACCTGCGCAGAAAGCAGAACACAGAGTTGAACACACACTTCTGCCAGTGAAGGAAGCCTTGTGTCTGTGGGTACACTCAGCTCGGGGGTCACGGCCTTGTCTACAAGGTCAGTTACAGGCAAGGAGCAAGCTGAATATTTCTGATTGATTTCCATGCAAAATTTGCTAAACAGAAGACAGAACAGAACATTTCACAACGTTCTGGAATAGGTGAGAGATGTTCCATCAGCTACAGCTGTATTCCCTTGCTGTTAGGAACCCTTGGCAGAGCCCTCAAAACCTTCTACACAAACGTGACCACCTGGCCCAGGGCTGTGCAGCTACATGGCACGAGGATAATCCTTCTGGGACACGATGCAAATCCAGATCCTCATCCTTGATCAAAGAAGGTTATTCTTAGCTTGTTTTCCTTGGATGTGCCCTAAAAGAGTTACATAACAAATGCAGTACATGGAACAGTTGAAGGATGACTGAACCTGTGCTAAATGCCAATGACACAAAGATGGAACAGACTTTGTTTCACAAATGCTGTCCCCAGCTGAGGGCAGCAGCCCTCTGTGTACCCTGAGCAGGGACACTGCACTTATCCACACAGTGGGGATGATCCAGTCAAGCACTGTAGAACAAATTAGATCACAACACTTCATCTACATTCTTCCCTCCAAGTTTTACCAATGCTGGTGGAGTTTGTGTTATGGACTGTCTCCAGCTGAGACTGCACACTTTCCAGCAAGCCACTTTCACTTTTTTTCCTCCACTCCAACTCCATCCTACTGTTAATATTCACTTTGGAAATTTCTATTTCCGTTGTAGTAACCTTCTCTCCTTTCGACTTTCTGTCCCGCTCTTCCAGTTCCTACAAAAGGAAGATTTAACCATGAGGCTACTTTTCTAACTCTGCAAAGCAACAGAATATTATATTCAAACCCAACTGCTTCCCGACAAACTTCCATACAACACAAAACCTTTGCTTAGAATTCTTCTTGACCTTACCTTCTGCAATTTCTCCTGTTCTCTCTCTTGTTCAGCTATCAGAATTGACAGTTGTTGTGCATGCTGTTCTTCAAGTCTCTTTTTCATTTCTTCAAAGGCCAGCATTTTAGTTTTTAAAATATCTTCTGAGAAAATATGGAACAGAGAATCAAGTATTAAATACCTTCTATATGATCTTTGCCAGACACATCTATCCTTTATCAGAGGTAATTTGCATCATCAATAAAAGTAAAAAAGATGTCTTTGATATCAAGTTTCCTTGATGTCAGGTTCCCATTATGTATTGCACAGAACCCCGTCATTTACTAGTCCTTCAAAATATTTGCATGTTTGTATTTGTGAACTGAACTTGTGCATGGAACAGCAGAAACACCAGAAGCCAATATTAAAACAGGGATGTGGAAAATACAGCTCTAAGAATTGTTACACTTGCTGGAGTGAATTAACAATATTTATGCCACTTCAGCTTCATTTAGTAGAGACACATGCAAAAGTAACATAGTCTTGAATTTGAAGAAAATACCTAAATGGTTTTCTTTTAATTTACATGGGCTACCTTTTCTTTTAGTAGTCTTATTTAGACCTCGTGGCATAAGACAATTTTCTTTGTAAAACTTAATTCCAACTTCTAGATTGAAATGGGAAGTCAGTATTGTGAAGTCAAATTAAATTAGAGAAATGAGGCTTCTGAAAAGAAACATCAATGACTAACGATCACCTAAAAGATTTATAAACTGAGAAGTAACCCTCAAGCACAAGAAATCTCTTACCTTTTGCCATATTTTCAAGGACTGCATTCTTCGTAATGTAAACTGATCCCACAGGATATTTCTGTTCTTGCAACGACTGCTTCCCTTGTTCTTCCACTCCAACTCCTAGAGCACAGGAACTGTTTTCTTTCTGGCAGTTGTCAGTGTCCAAATCAAGTCTACGTTTTACCCTTTCAAAGCTTTCTGGGAACTGCTCATTTGCTGAGCAAACACTTGGAGTATCATCCATCTGCTGTCGCACATTCTTGCTCTGCATTAATAGTGGAGATGGATTTTCCACATCATAAGATTTGTTGAGCTCCTTTGGAGAATTACATTTAGTGTTTTCTGGCAAAGTAGCTGGTTTCATTTCATTCACAGCCAGGATCTTCTGTGTCACTGCAGACTGACTGATGGCAAAGGGCTCATTCACTCTTGGAGGTGCCATACCAGTGCTGCTCTCCACTTTATACAGGCCTCTGCTGTCCATCACCAGCTGTCCTTCCACCATAGCCGACACTGTCCCTCTGCTCTCAAAGAGCCCAAAGGAATGGCGATTTGCTTTGCCAACCCCCCACCCATCACTAGGGCCTGAAGAACTCCTGCTGACACCAGGAACTCTGCCCGGGCAAACCGGAGTGAAGTCTGCCATGAACTTTGGCACCGATTCGGACACATTGTTTTTATCTGCAATATCTTGCATGATTAAATCCATCGTTCTACCCTTACCTTTAGGACTTAACTCATAAGCACTCACAGGACTGTTTATAATGATGTGTCCCATGGACAAAGGTCTTGGGCGCCGTCGGTGCATTTTAGGGCTCATGCTTGGCTCTGGGCTTGGCAATTTGGCAAAAGAGCCTGTGAGGCTCCTGACAATGCTACTGTCACGCTCAAACATGGAATTCTTTTTCAATTCCTCATCTGAATCTGAATCCACCAAAGGGGGTGTTCCAACTCTCATAGGTATGTCTACTTTAGAAAAACTGGATAAAGTGGACATACTTGTGTTATTCGTATGAGCAGAGGCACCTTGGAGAAGGGTATTTGATTTATTAAGACTGGGCTTATCAAGCGTCTGAGCAGTGCAGCTTCTGCCTGTAAACTTTGCCCTCTCTTTCACAGAGTCAGTTGTTTTAACGCCATCATTTTCTTTATCCGAATGACTTTCACTCGTACTCCTCTTCGAAGTGCTTTTTGAGGTCCGCTTGCTTTGCTCTTTCTCTATGTACTCCCTGGACTTCTTGATCAGGTTCTGAAGACTCATTACACATGGATCTTGGACATCCTCATCTGATGGTGACCCCACTCGTCCCTCCTGCTTCTGCAGAGCATGAGATGGGAGCTTGTTACACATCTTACCAGGCGATGCAGCCCTCGCGCACGCCGCGGCTCCTGAGAAGTGACTCTCAATTGGCTTTGAAGAAACATTTTCTTCTGCTGCTTTAACCACTTCTGTCACATTTGATGTTATTTGCCCTGCAGTGTCTGATGGTCTAAGTTCTGGTGTCTTTTTCAGGTCCATGGCACCATGCCTTTCAGGAGAACATGCTGAATTGATACCTGATAGAGTTGTGAAGTCAGTAAAAGCCTTTGAATCCAAATCAGAGCAAGAAGTCTCAGCCTCCAATGTGTTCGTGTCACTCATGCTAGGTCTTTTCTTCACCTGCAAATTAAAATTTGAAAAAATAACAGATTTTCAATGAAATCTCAGAATCTCAGATTCCTGAAAACTTCACTTGAACTTAAAAAGAAATTTTTAAAATCAATTTTATTTAAGTGAGAATTACATGTTACTTCCAGCCAGCATTTGTTTAAATGGATTTTCACACTACAATTATCCTATGTGTTGCGTTTCAGTACTCAAAAAGACACATTTGGGAAAAAAAAAAACAAAACCAAAAAAACCTTACATTAATTTTGTATTGAACATACTCTCCTGGTCTGCTGGTCAAACCCCAAGGCAGATGACTGTTGCTACACACACTCAGTAAACAATGCAAACTACAAAGTGTTGTTTGCCACCTTAGTAACTCAACAAACTCAATATTAACTGTTTAAGTAACAGTTTAATCTAAGGGCTGTATTACAGCTGTTCCAAATACATATAACAACTCCTTGATTTAATGTATTTAATAGTCTTTTAAATTAAAACCTCTACAAAATTCATCATCGAAGCAGCAGAGAAAAAAAAAGTTGCAGTAAAATTTTAAAGCACGCAAGAGAATTTCAAGTTGTTGTGAAGATAATTTCAATTCTGTAATCATAAAGTTGTATATAGATTATTTTATGATTAAGCTACGAGCTGGCAAATAAAGCAGCTTTAACACAGGGGAGTTGTTCACTTGTTTTAACAATCTAGCTGTTTTCAACACTCTCACACAAGAAGAAGTGAGCTCTGCTTTTGCACATAGCAAAAGAAGCAGTGAAAAGCAAGTCCCATGCACTACAACAAGTATCAGTAAATAATCCATTATCAGGACACACAACATGAAATACTAGCAAATGCTGGTTCTGGAGAGTTAGCTGCTGTTCATTTCATGGTTATATTGGGGAATACTTAAAGCCCAGCACTCTCTCAAAATGTCTGTAAGCAGTGACTTTCTGTAAATCTATGAGGCAGCTTTGGGCTCACACTACCTGGACATTTTCTACAATCTCCTGAACACGATCCAATAAAGCTTTTTTCCGGGACTCCCGTTTCCTGGTCTCTAGGTCCAGTGCTTTCTCCTTATACTGCTGCATTTCCTTTTTCTTTTCGAGGCTAAGCTGCAAAACAGAGTGTAAGAAACATGGTTTATATCAGTAGATGTAAATTTCAATATAGACTTACAAAAACAAATTCAAAAGAAAAACGATAGAACAAAACAATTAGAATAACAGAAAGCACCTGAAATCTTGTGCACATGTTAAATGCCAGCTTCTCCTCAACCAATTTTTTAAGGGAAGGTGTACAAAATGCCTTCCAGGCACACATGGAAATGAACATGAATTTAAAACAGCATTTATAAAATCTTCCATGAACATTACATGGTACAGTATCAATCTGATGCAGGAGTCAGACACTTTTTGTAAAACTCTTACAATATCCATGCATTTGTAAATGAAGAATATGACAATAAATCCGCAATTTATATCTGTATCCTGATTTTTGGACAATTCTTATTAGAGACTCGCTCCCATTTCTTCCCATCACTAAAACAAGGAAGTCAGCTGCAGTATTGCAGAAACTACCAACAATCTTCAGCTTAGCTCAGTTTGCATTAGCACAAAATGACTTAACATAATTGATGAGCCTGTGGAATACATTAGAGAAAGATGCAAACTCATGCAGAAAATTTTCCTTTAAAGCTTTGAACTATTCTGGTATTTCTTATTTGCATTTTTTACAACAATAAACTAACTCACATGTTCAACATTTGAAATGTCAATATGATTTTACATAAAGCCCAGCAGTAACATTATTGAAATCCATCGATATCTGTGCTCGCCTTAGAAAGATAACTTCTAAAAAATTAAAGGAAATGCAGTCAGTGTGAGGGGGGAATGTATATTTTACCCCTTACTTAGTAAGATTAAGACTAGGAATGCTTAGAATACACTAAGCAGCAGGTCAGATGACAGCTCACACAGACACCTTCAGAAGAATCATACATGTGCACATCAAAGCCAGTGCCAATAGCACAGTGAGTACACCAGGGAGGAAAAGGGGTAAAAAAGGCCTTACCAGAGGGGAAAGCACAGGGACTCCATAGAATTGAATGAGAGAGGTATTTCTGTTCTGAACAGCCAAAGAGGTTTCTCCTTTTATTGCCTCTTCTTGGATTCTGGAAAGGTGCTTCCTACAGAATATTTCATAGTCCTCCATCTTCATGTTATCTAAGCTGCAAAGAATAATAACATTACTCTTTCATGTACTTCCAAGACCTTGAAGGGAAAACAACATCACCATTAATTCTGTGTCACTATGTTTTGGAAAGCAAATTCTACACTAGAAAACTGAATTTTCTCTTCTTCCTATAATAAACAAAGCCTGCAAAACTCTTCCTGATTTTCCCCTGTGAAAGGAGAATCTGCATACATGAGCAAACATGATGATTACAAGTGCAGAGATAAACATTGAGATAATCAGGATTTACAAAATTGCACCTGCTATAGATAATCTTAATTTCCATCAAAGACTAAACCTTTGAGATCTTCCACAACAAGACAGATCCTATCAACTGTTTAAAAAGCCCAAAAAAACAGCCCAAAGAAAATTGCAGCTCAATTGGATTAAAAAAAAAAAATAAAAATAATAATAAAAAAAGCCTTTACATGTTTAGGGGGCTGAGAGGAATTCGTGTCTCACTCCCGTGAGCCTCCGTCTCGATACATCCCTGTATGAACAGATGCCAATACTCATACTACGAAAAAAAAAAAAAAAAGCTGCCTTGTCTCCTTAGAAGCGCCCAAATATCTGAAATATCTGTCACTGCCAGTCCCCACCGGAGCGAGCCCTGCACCGCCTGCCAAGGCCTGACAACGCTTTGTTCCCTCGCACGCCGCTTCGGCCGATTCCTGCCCGCCCGCTCCGGGACACCGAGCCCGCCCCAGGCCGGGGCCGATGCTCCCGCTGGGCCCCGGCGCTCCTCGCACGGCCCCCGGCCCTCGGCCCGGCCCCGGGCCCCGTCCAACGGCTCCGGTACCTGCGCGGGGCTCGGCGCTGCCCCAACGCTCCCCGGCAACCGCCGCCACGACGGCCGGGCCGCCGCACTACGGGCCCCAGCGCGCCCCGCGCCGCCCGCGCCGCTCCGCCCCGCGCCGCCCCGCCCCGCCGCCTTCCCGGAGCCCCCGAGCCGCGGACAGAGCCTGCGGCTGGCCCGGCACATCTCTGTCACAACCGCGGGACAGCTCTGCCGTGTCCAGCAAAGGCAGCCCAGCTCAGCGAGATGACAGGGGATGGAGCGAAATGCTCCGATTTCCAGCCATTTCCACCCATAGCTCTCCCAGACAAGCCCCCCTGTTAGCACGGGTGTAATCTGTTCTGCTTCATCCCACTACATCTCACGCGGCTGTGCAGTCCTTGTGTGCTCAGGACCACGAATGTGGCGCCGCAGGTATCAGCTTCAGCGAGCACGCTGCGATAAGAAAGAGAAACATGCGCGCCTGTCCCCATGCTCTGTGAGGATAGCATCCACAAGGACAGCATCCAGGAGGGCATCACCCCAGACACCTTATCCCTCCCGCCCCGGCGGCTGCCAGCTGCCGGTCCAGCCAGTCCGGGAGCAGGTAACACTCCCCTGTCAGGCAGGTCATGTGGAAGGAAAATCCACACTTGTTTGCCAGCACTTGGCCCAGTCATAATTAATTTAAATATATGGAGGCATCTAATTCCTAGTATTTAGAGCTGTTAAAGCTGTCATTCTTGTTTCAAAAAACGACTTCATCATATGTTACCTCTTCAAGGATCATTGAGGGGTTTTTTTAAAAATCTTCATATTTAATCTTAACAAATGCTGTTGTTCATCAAAAGATTTTTTAAATATGTTAGAAATCTAATTACACAGTCCATTATTTGTCGCATCTCCACATATATCTCTGATTTTTCAACAGCTACACCTGGCAGAAACACAAAACCACTGACAGAGTATCTGAGATGCTCAGAACCAGCTAGGACACCATGTGACAAATATTCATCTCAGCAATAAAATAAATAAATAAATAACCCAGGAAAGAAAAAACCACCACAAAACACCAAATAACCCACTCCAACAGTTTAGAAGATCACCTCGTGCTTGTTTTATCTCTAGTTGGTCAGAGCTCCTCACTGGAAAGTCAGTTGCTTTCCATCCTTCCCACAGACACAGACACCACAAAAAAGGGTCAAACCCTCCACTTACATTAACACAAACTGCTAGTTCTTCAGCTTTGCTATTCCACTTGCAGACTAAACATGCCCAGTTTCTCCAGCCTTCACTTGACCTGTTGTTTTCGTGCCTTGTTGCTCGTCTCTCAGGATGCTTGGCGCATGTTCACACAGGTGTCGGGTGGCCAGAGCCGCGGTCCCTGTCCAGCAGCAGCCGCCTCTGTCCGGGCAGGAGGCACCGCCTGCTCCTCCCACGGCTCCTGGGCCTGGCCTGTGGGCAGGCACAGCCAGCTACATAAAACATACAATATATAACATCGTATATAACAAACCCAGCAATTAAATGGAAAATAATCACTGTGGATGTGACGTTTCTGATTAGCTAGCTGGCATAACTGCGGAAAGCCCTCAACAGTCTCCATACACACGGGTGTTCTGCGACTCCGTGGACAGCACTACCTTTCCATCTGTTAGCACCCCTTATTTTTATCCACACCATGTTCTATCAGGAACAGCCCCTGTTTTCCTCAGTGCCCCACGTTCTACCAGGAACGGGCCCGTTTCCCTCAGTGCCCCATGTTCTATCAGGAACACCCTCTAATTCCCTCAATGCCCCATGTTCTATCAGGAACACCCCCTATTTCCCTCAATGTCCCATGTGCTACCAGGAACAGCGTCTCTTTCCCTCAATGCCCCATGTTCTATCAGGAACAGCCTCTCTTTCCCTCAAAGACCCATGTTCTATCAGGAACAGCCTCTCTTTCCCTCAAAGACCCATGCTCTATCAGGAACACCCTCTATTTCCCGCAGTGCCTCTCCCGGCGTTACCTGAGGGGGTGCTTGGGACCCGAGCCCGCCCCCAGAGCTGCCGGCGGGCGCAGGGCGGACGCTGCGGACGCTGATTGGCTGCTGCGGTGACAGCCGAGTGCTGATTGGCCGGCTGATGGCGCCGCCGTCGCCCTTGGAGGCGCCCAGAGGAGAGGCGGCGGCCGCGGTTCCGGCCCGACACCGACGCCGACTCTGACCCCGATCCCGGCCCCGCCATGCTGTGCCATGGGGAGGGCCTGCTGAGCTTCCTGACGGCGCTAATGGCGCTGGCGCTGGCGCTGAGCCGCAGCCCGGCGCTGGCCTGCCTGCTGCCGGCCGGGCTCTACCTGGCGCTGCACCTCTTGGCCCTGGAGCCCGCGGCGCCCCAGAGCGCGCAGCGCGTCCTGCGGCCCCGCGGCGCCGCCGCCCGCATCGCGCACCGCGGCGGCGCGCACGACGCGCCCGAGAACACGCTGGCGGCCATCCGACAGGTCAGCACGGGCCCCGGGGCTGGCGGGGCACAGGCTCGGCCTGAGGGGCCTGGTGGGTTGTGTCTGATAATCCGCCCTTCCAGCACCGAGCCCTCCTCGCCGTAACTCCGGCTGTTCTTCCGGTACCCGCTGGAAGCTGTGTGGTTGCTTGAGGCTTCATCCCGAAGGGAGTTTCAGATCAGATCCGAATCTTCTGGCAGCTGTTATGGCCTTGGTGCTGATGGATATTTCGGCAGTGCAGCGATAATGAAATAACTGCGTTTTGTTGATGTAGCAACAGCACACGGAGAGCGGACAGCAACTCAGTAACAGGTTGTTTGGTTTTTTAAACCTTGAAGATCTGTGATGAGAATCCACAGTTAGGGGGAAAATCTGGTCCTAGAACTTAACTGTGTGCAGCCCTGCCGTGACTTACTGCTGGCTCATCTGCAAGGCATCAAGGCACAGCCAGGGGTCACAGTCTCTCTCTGAGTATCATTTGAAATAGTGATTATCAGTCTGGAGTGTAGTGTTTCTGTGAGGTTGAGACGTTGCTGCTCTGAGGGTCTCTTACCTTTGCATGAGGCAGGGCTCTTAGTCCTGTCAATCCTTCCGTAGCAGACACCTGTAGGTAACCTCTAGTGCATACATGGTTTTTGTCTTTCTGGTGCATTGTCCCTTTTCCCAGGAGGGCATTTGTCCTTCAGAGCAATTGGTGTTGTTAGCACTTCACTCAAGTGTTTTTCTGAAGAGTTCTTGCGAAAGATCCAGGGCAGGCACAGGGTGTATGAAATGTTGTAAGGCAGCCTGGCTGCTTCTTGCTCTCTGGTAAGGCCATTCCTCAGAGAGGAGCAGGGATTTGCCTGCATCCATCTACTGCTTGGTACACACAGGGTAAACAGTGTTGACTAAATGTTAAAGTGTAAGTTATGTAAACTGTAGGCATTTGCTTCTCTTGTCTTTTAGAAAATAACTTCACTTAAGGGCTCCAGGGTTATTACATCAGAAGGAGAGAGCAGGATTCTTTTCTGCATTTTTATCCTGAAACAGTTCCAATCCCAAGACTGAGGCAAAATCATTACGGTTTCAGCTGTGAAGTAGATTACATGGTTCAGTTGATCTATGAGTGCTCTAACAGTGACCTGGATAAAACTTGCTTTGTTCTGCAGATGAAGACTACTGAAAAGCACATTAATATTTTATTATTTTTTTACCAAAAATACAAGCTAACTATAGCTGTACCTGTATCAAATCTATAAAGCTGTCTCTTCTGTTGTGTATGCGGATTTTTAAATTTTTTTTTTTAAGGCAGCTGAGAATGGAGCAACGGGTGTGGAGCTGGATCTTGAATTTAGTGCAGATGGTGTCCCCATTCTCATGCACGATGACACGGTGGAAAGGACAACGGATGGGGCTGGGAGACTGCAGGACCTGACTTTTGAGGAAATCAGGAAGCTCAATCCATCTGCAAAACACAGGCTACGGTAAATGAACTATGCTGAAATTTCTCTTTCAGTAGTGCAAAAATAATTCTTGAACAAAAATATTGATTTGATCTATCACTGATGAATTTTTTTTAATTTAAAACTTGGTCCTATATGCTACTTCTAATTTGATTTTAGAGGCATAAGAGACTATACTTCTTTACCCATCACTACATTAGAAACAGTGAAACAGAGTCAAGAGAAAGTGGCTTTCGAGGACAAAATCCACAGGCATCTAATGTGAATCAGATCAATCTCTACATAAGCTTGTCCTAAATTGACTGCAAGACACTAAAGGTGCTGGGATCTCCATGATAGGTCAGAATTGGCTAGAGGAATTACTTCTAAGATTAATTTTATTCACATGTATTTCTTGACTGATTGTGTTTTGGGGATTATACACATCATGTTTATTCTGTTGAAGAGTAGCTAGACAGATTTTGGGTGGCCTCACTGTGACCCTAGTGGCTGATTAGGTCCTTCCTAGAGGTAGGCAGGGGAAAATATTTTTATACATTACTAAGAATTTGATTACAATGCAAATTCTGCAGTATCATAAGGGAGTCCATTTCAGAGGAAGAACTCGTGGTGTGCTCCTGAGACACTGCATTAGGGAATTGCAGAGCTGCAGATGTGTGGCACAAGGAGCATCTTCCCTGTCTCACTGGACAGGTGGTCACCTGGGCCACGCAGCAGGAATTTCCACAGGCAGTGACTGCTGAGCTGCTGCTGTTCACTGTCAGGAATGAATGAACTGTCACCCCATCAGGAATGATTTATTGATGAGTAAAGCTTCTGCTGAATCCTCAGCTTGCGTTGCCTGTTCTGCCAGGATCTGCATTTCTGGCTCAGGGCTGGGGACCGCAGTAGGAGCAGGAGGAAGGCAGCAGTTGGGACTGAAGGCTTGTCTGTGGGAGCTGGGGAAGGAGGTGAAGAAGTGGGGCTGGTGTTTTGGGGTGGGACACGGGGCCAGTGAGCACTGGATCCCACCTCCAGTGCCAGTGCAGCAGCAAACTGTGAATCAGCCCTGTGTGGTTGGTGATGTGCAGGCCCATGGGTGTGCACATGTATGTTGCCTGCATTCCAATGAGTTCTCTGTTTCTACAGGAGCCAATTCCAAGAGGAAAAGGTACCAACTCTGAGAGAAGCTGTTGTGGAGTCTCTGCATCACAATCTTACAATCTACTTTGATGTCAAAGGCCATGCAAATCAGGTACTGCTCACTGCAGCATGACACCTCTCCTCACCCCTTCTTTAGGTTTCTGACCTGCTGCTGTGTTGGTCTCCTGTGGTACAGTCCCTTTAACATGAGCAAGCCCAGCTCTGCTGCTCATGTGACCCAAAGTTGTCCTGGGAAGCTGCAACTTCGAACTGGCACAAGGCTTGTGCAAGTGCTGCACTCACTGAGCTCACAGCACTGCTGTGAAACAGAGCAAGGGGAACTCCCTGCTGTGCTGGGGGGAGTCAGAACTTCATCTTCAGCCTCCAACGAGGGATCTGTAATTTGCATTACTAAAGGCAGATGCAAATGATCCATCACTAATATTTTATATAAATTAGAATAATTTTTTCTTTAGCCTAGCAAAACATAGGAATAAATAATTTTCCTCTTGAACTAAAGCCTAGGTACTACTAAAAAATTATATCCATAACATATTTAAGGGTATTCCAAACGCTGAGAATCCTACTCATTTTTGTAAATAGAGTAATGAACAGAAATTCTTTTGCAAAAAACCAAAATGTCATTTCTGTGTTAATGCTATAAACAAGATGCTGGTTTTTTTCTTTTCCCTTTCTATTTCAGTCTTGCAACAGAACAGGGAAGTGTTTTTAAGATTCTTCTAAAGTGACTTTGCAGTGTAAATTAAATATGAGTGTATGTATAACATCTCTGTGTGTCTCTAATTGCAGGCAGTTGATGCCCTGAAACAACTCTACCAGGAATTTCCACAGTTGTATAACAGCAGCATAGTCTGTTCTTTCATGCCAGATGTTGTTTATAAGGTGATGTTTCCTAAAAGTTTATTTTTTATTTTTTTAGTCCTGTCTGGGAGTTTCAATATAGTATTAAACTCCCAGTTCCATGTTACTTTTTGGGCTATTGAAATTCCTAAGGCTTTTAAAAACAAATGAAGCATAATGCATAGTCTCATTAGATCACTCTACTCATTAGATGTAAATAGGAATCTACAGCAATTCCGTCCCTTCTGAAAGCAATGCAGACAAATGTGCATTGCTTTTCTAGTTGGTGTCTGGCCAGATATCTGTGTGCAAGGTACCTGCTAAATAAACCTCTTATTTCAGATTTCTCCTAAAACTGTTTCCTCATTCTTGGCAAGTCTAGTTACTTTTTTTTTTCCCCTTCTATACGTTGCATGACTGCTATATAATTTCTTTAACATAAGAGCTGGTGCTTATTCAGTATGATTTGAAGAAAAAAACCTTATAAAATGTCATCAACATCTTTCTGAAACAGTTACAAAAGGATCTGGAGGGGAAGAGCAGAAGGATTCTGATAGAGTTGTAAATGCACACCAGGACCTTGTATCTAATTTCAAAAATTGTATTTGATGCAGCTGGGCTTTTGGATGAATTACAGTCTTTTCTCCTTGGTCCTCCAGATGAGACAAGCTGACAGAAATGTTGTGACAGCACTGACACACAGGCCCTGGCAGCTGAGTCACCTGGGAGATGGGACACCCCGGTTTAATTCCTTCTGGAAGCATTTCTTCTATATGGTGATGGATGTCATTCTGGACTGGAGCCTGCACAGTTTCTTGTGGCGATTGTGTGGGGTTTCAGCTTTCCTCATACAGAAAAATTTTGTTTCTCAGTAAGTGTTAAAGTTTGCTCACATATCAGGAGATACTCTTTTCTATTAGTATATAGGGTGGGGTTAACACAGTATGTGCTTATCAAAATGTTCCATTTAGTCTTGGATGTCTTGATAATTTCTTTACTCTGTGCTGTTTTATGATTTTAAGCCTCTGTCTGTTTCATCTGAATTTTTACCTTCTGTTAGAGCCTACATTTAATCTCAAAAAGTGTTTGTTGCTTTTGCCTGTTTACAATAAGAAAACACAAAAAGATGATGTTGCAGAAGGTGACACACTGTTGTTCTTTGATGTGATGCTGATGCAAGACCAAAACTCAGCCGTAGCCTCAGCACCATCTGCCTTAACTCTGTGTGGTGCCAGGCTCCTCTCAGGCTGTGTGTGTTCCTTGCAGGGACTACGTGAGGCACTGGTCTTCCAGAGGAATTCGAGTGGTTGCCTGGACAGTGAACACGTTTGCAGAGAAAAGCTACTACGAAAGTGTCCTTGACTGCAGCTACATCACCGACAGCCTGGTGGAGGACTGTGACCCTCACTACTGACCCAGCCCCACCACACTGCTCTCCTGGGACGGGTCTGCAGCCATGGGGGCAGCCAGCAGTGCTCAGGAGAGCTCTGGGAAGGGCAGAGCAGCAGTTGGCTTCTGCCTGTGCTCACATCTCAAAAGCAGGAACCCTCTGGTGCACTGGCCAAAGCTGCGGTACAGCCACACACACTCTGAGGAAATCACTGTAATGTGAAAGGATCAGATTTGACAACCCCCTTGGGCCATACCTTGTCAGTGCAGGTGGCTTTAGAATTCTCTGGCTATTCCTTGGCTTTGTTTTAATTTTGGTTCTAAATTTGTATCAGTGGTTTTGTTATCAAAATTTTAAATCATAACTTGATGTTAGTAATCTATCAGCATATTCTACAAGTGGATACTAATTTGAGGTTGATTTACAGCACCTTAAAATCATTTGCATTACTGTTCTTAAAACAGAAACTGGAAATAATGGTATAATGGTGCCAAAATAGAAGATGAGTGTATTTCCCTGCCCTGCCTGGAAAGATGGCTGTGCTGAATCCTGATGAGGAAGAAAAAGCCAACTTTCCATGTGTGAGGTGAAGGTAATGAGAATTAATAAATAATACTTGAGTAGCTTCTTATCTTCCAGACCTTTTAAGAGAACCAAGGGAGGACAGGAAATTGTTTCTTCTAATGAAGAAATGACACAGCACATGAATGTATTTATTTTTAAGAGAAAGCTGTATATTGAGTGCTGGAAAGCAGTAGAACAAATGGAGCTGAAATGTCTGTGTGCCTTTGGTTGCATGATTGAAGGGCACTCAGAGGGATATGGAAACTGTAATCCAGATTTAACTCCAAAGAGTCTGCAGTTACAATAAACAAGTCTCTGAGAATTCATGGGGAAACGTTCTTTATCAGCTGTGCAGAAGGGCATTGATGTAAAATGTCAAAATTAGTGCAGATTGTCCCAGTTAGGGTAAATCCAAACTTCTGGAATACCACAGATTCATGCTAGCACCTGCTGGGGATGGGGTTGGGGTTTTTTGTTTGTATCCTGAGCTCCATCCAGGCACAAAGAAACAAAAAGGAGGTGATTTTCCCTGTCAGGATGACAAGAGCCTCTTCCATTTGTTCACTCACGCCCCTGCCCTGCAGAAGCAGCAATCTCAGCCTCCTGGTGCACATCCTGCAGAATGAGTAGGTTTACTGTCCTATGGCCTCTGCCTCTGGGTTGTCTTCAGCATAAATTATGAGCAAGAAGAAAAGATGTGCCTCTTTCCAGAGCAACAACAACAACAACTGCACTTTAATATATTTCTGTTTATTTGACCAATACTTCAAGTTTGGTTTAGATCAGATAAAAGCTGCTTAAACAATGTAACTGTTAGAAAAATATTTTTAAAACAGAGCTTTTATTTACAGTTAGGCACAAGTTTCCTTGTATTTAGACAACAACACGTGGTCAGTTGTGGAGGGAGCCTTACTGCATCGAAGTGATGCTGTCACCAAATACCCCTGCTGCAAAACAACCCCAGCAGGTGGATATTCCCCATCACAGTAAAAAACCGAAGTCCTGACACAATTTGCCATCTGTTCTTCTAGTTTTTCTTCCATTTAGACGTCAAATAGGCGCTTGAGTGATTCTTTCAGCCGTTAGTCCAAGAGCGGATTGCTTCCTGCGGACGGTGCCTTCACTCAGGGCTGGAATCCTCCGCGGTCCGCGCCGTCCTCCCCCAGCGCCGCTTCCCGGGCGCGCAGGGCCAGCGCCACGGCCCGGGAGGCGCCGGGGCTGCGGCTGGGCGCGGCGGGCTCCCAGCCTGCGGGGCACAAACAGCGTTCACTGCGCTGCTGGGGGATAACCACCGCCACCAGAACGCCCCGCGCTCCTTAGGGATCCCATCTGACAAGCTTTTGGGATGAAGTTACGTGGAAGTTCAAACTACCGCGCAAGATCCCATGGCTTTATTTTATGCTGAGCATGATGATGTTCTAGGGACTCTGCAGCATCAGTAACCTCCTCTGAGATTCACGCCAAGATGTGAAGTCTGTTTCTAAAGTGTTTTAAAGTTCTTGCCTGTCTGTTGGGTGCTCCCATAAGACAAAACAGCTCATTTACCCAGGAATTTTGCTCTCTAGTACACAGAAGCTGGTGGTCAGTCCTTAGAAGTCACCAACACCAGAACAAGCTACCAAAAAGCACAACCTATAGAAAATACTCCACAAGCCCAGTCATTTTTTTTCTCTTTATGCAAGATGCTAAAATGCTGTGTTCCTGACATGCAGCTGTCACATGCTGTGTCTGTACCTCCAGCATTTTTACTGAGCTGAATTTTTAAAAGCTTTCTGTGTTTCATCTTAGTTGCTTACCTGGTAGAAAGTCACTGCTGCTCGAAATCTCAGCAGAAAAGGGATGCTGAAAACAAAATTCACAAGCAGGTTTAGGTCATCATTTCCTTCCTCTGTGTGTTACCTTGTATTTGAAAAGGTACCAGTTATGTGTAACAAAACCATACTCTCCAAGTCTTGAGTAGGTTTGTGATTATGAGTGTTCAACAGCTATTCTGATCACATTTTTGTATCTGTTCAAATTAATCTTTAAAGTTATTGCCATGCATACAGTACTTTGCTACACATACACCCATCACCTATGTCATGTCCCAGATGCTGTATAGGGCATGCTGTGTGACATTCTCACCTCATTGTAGGATGTGTTTTGGTTTCTGTCAAATTCCCTTCCTGAGTAGGCTGGCATCTCCTGGGCAGGTTGCCTGGATGAGTGGTATGGAGAGGAACTTCTCTGAAAAACAGTATTTGTCATCAGCAGTCTGTGCTGTGGCTTCCTGCTCTGGCTGTATGGTCAGCACTGCTCATCCCCCTTGTGTCAGGGAGATGGCCTTTCTACTAAATCACAGAGAGATCATTCTGGCTTCTCCTTCTGAAATCTGACCTTAACAACTAAAAAACATCCACACTTGGTGGGTGACCAAATCTCCCTCTCAGGAGTCCCACTTGTGACACTCAGCACAGGCACAGGTTATTTGAAAATCCCCAGCACATAGATAAAGCCCATTCATATTCAGCTTACCTCTTTACAGTCAATATTTATTTGTATTATCATACATAGATTTATAGTTAACAACGAATCAATATCAATTGTTATCCATATTTGGTTTTTCATTTATATAATCATTTTAATGACAGCCAGTAGTACAGGGGTATTTGGTTCTTTGCAAAGGAGAGGAACCTACCAAACACTTTTTCTCTATCAGTAGGTAGATCAAGGAATTTTTACTCAACCCAAATACAAACACCAAACAGAACCTATACATCCACATCTTAACACTGATTTGATGGGTCAGCAGGCAGGACTGCCTTGAAAAATAAATTCAAGTTTAGGACAATAGATGTCTATCAGTGTTGTATGGGATTCCAAATGGGGTTAGGTCAAAGCACTCAGTTTTACCTCAGCTGAAAACTACCACAAATCACAACACCCTAAGGAAATCCATAGCTGGGGAGGAAGGCAGCCTCCTCCTTAGCCTAGGCAAGGTTCAAGTGTGACCAAACCCTTTGATGACCCTCACTGCACATAAACATCAGGAATGTTTTCTTGAAATTTCATAACCATTAATCATGTCTGGTGAGGGTAAGGACTTTTCTATATCCTTATCAGGTTGAATTCCATCCTGGAACAAATAGTTAGGGAACTTTCACAGCATCCTTTTGCTGTCTGGAGTTAAGTAATAAACATTTAGATGAAGTTTTAAGTACAGACCTTTCCCAAACCCCAGCAGCCTGTTTGCACAGCTGGAGGAGCCCCATGGAACTGTACCAAGCAATTAAAGAGCAGAAGCTGAGCAGTCGGACTGACCTGCTGGCCTCTTCCTCCCACTGCAGAGGAGCTTCGTTTTGCCCTTTGCTGTACCCGTAGCTTTTTGAGTAGAAACTTCTTATCGTTTCCTGCCTGTAGTCAAGACATATTTGATCATTAGCTGGAATACACTAATTATCCTTGAGAGGCTCAAGGCCTGTAAGTAACCAGTGACCAAAATAATTCCTTCTATTCTAAAATAATCTGTCTACAGAGGGAGCTGCAGCAGCACATCTTGAAGATAAAATTCTTTTGCTGCAACTGTTTGTGAGTTAGATTTCCCTGCAACTCCCGTGGGGAAGAGCTCCCACCCTCCTTTGCACAGTTATAGGAAAAACAGGTCACAGCCCCACAAAGCTGGATGAGACAATCAACATAGAAGCCAAATTATACAAAAGATACAGCTGAAAGCCAAACTTACATTAGCAATTTGCTTACGTAAGAGTTTGCTCATGGTCTTTCTTCCTTGTATTATTTGCCCGTAAAGATAAGTAACAATTCTAAACAAAACAAAAGAAAACAAGGCTCAACATATGAGCACTTTATTCTAGTCAGTGTCTGGATAGAAATGAATCTTGTTCATTTTAACCCATTAAAATACATACATACACAGATCTCAGTACACATTTACTCTGTAAATAGATATATACAATTACACAAGGAATGGCAAATACATGGATTTGCTTAAAACATGGCAAATGCATGAAATTGCTTAAAGCATTCCTTTGGAAAAGACAAAAAATGTATGGACTTGTATTCAAGTACATTTAAGGTACATTGAAGTGAGTCAACAATTCAAGATGCATTTCAGATAACAAAATAACACAGAATGACTCTGTCATTGCCAGTTTTTTCCACTTAAGGCCTTTTTCTGGTTATTTTCATTAGCAGATACTTACAGTACAAAACTAGAGAGGATGAAGAAGAAAAGTGCACTTGTAATTAAGTTATGGTAGATCCACGCTACCCATTTCGAGGCAGTGTAACTTTCCAGTATTTGTATCCACCCAGCAACGGCAGCATACATTGAAGACAAACCTCTGAAAGGACCACATTCTTCTGAAGGTTTTAACCTGAGATTGTGAAAAAACAGCTGCTTAAATCTTATGTTAACCAGTGAATTAGTTAATATTGTGGTTTTGTACATGAAGATGCTCCTCAGTTTTCTATAGCCTTCTACTGTCTTTGGACTCCCAGGATACTTCCATGATCTGTATTTCATTTTTAACTTGTGTCCCTCTCCAGCCATTAAATGCCCACCCCAGACTAAGCAGGGAGACATGAGTCCTTGCTGCAATGGATCAGTACCAAGCCCTGTAAGCACAATCTTGACATCAATACATGTCAGTTGCTGCAGCACATGAGACAGGAAATTGAAAAACTTGATTTTTTTAACATTTCACCAGAAGGAACTATCATTTCACCCTGCCTTCAGGGACGTGAGTCACTGCAGATCTTCAGTAACAACAGAATGTGGTAAAATAAGACAGCACATTATAAGAATGAACATTTTCAGGTAGACTGAAAGAGGAAAGTATTCGCTTTGAAACTGAACCACTCCAGACAGTCTGAAATTCCCACTTGCCATCTGGAAATGATAGCTCTGATAGCTTTCATCCCATCTGGTTCCATGTGTAGTCACCTGTCTCACTAAATACCGAAATCATGATGCTGACTATTGTCAAGAGAAAAGTGTATCCATGTTCCTCTCCTTCCTGTGACCACAGTAACACACACAAAACCAAAGCAGCTTTAAAATACCAGATGCATTATTACAGGGTCAGCACTGCCTGAAGAAAGAGCCTCTGAAGTTCATAAATAATCCAGAAGCTGACCTCAACCGAGTTTTCCCAGGTTTGAGCTTCTGCTGCAGACCCAGAATCATCTATACTATAAGCAAGCTAGGAACTAGGACTTGGTCACAGAAACTTTTTTAAGAGGAGGAAAAGTAAAATTTGATGCATTCATATAGGAATCCAAAATGCAACTTTGTTTTTCCTCCCATCTTCTCATGAGACAAGTTAGTTGGTGAGCCACACTCTTACAAGCTCATGGAGCAAGTCTTGTTTTCAGAATACAGAACATGTCATGAACACTTGAAACCTTTCACCAGCAACTAATATAATTTCTTTGATAGAGAAATGGAGACTCTTCTGCCCAGTACCAGGTTACACAGCATAATTTAGTAGGCCTGGATGCCAGTGATCTTCCATACCTCCAGACAGTGACTCCAATGACAGACAGGACTCCAAGGAAGGAAGGACAAAACAGCAGGAGAATGAAGGATGTTGTCATCTGAGCAGTTCTCCAGACTTTGCGAGGGGGCTGGCAATTCCTCATCAGACTGACCTTTAGAGAGATGAAGGTACTTTGGAATGCTGTTCCCTGCCACTGGTTTAAGTCAATCCCACTGAAATTGCTGAAAGAGCATCTATCAGAAGTTTCCAAAAACAACTTTTATGTGGATTTGATAGACACAGTGTCGTTTTAGAAAACTTCAAAAATATAGCCTTAAAATAGTAAGAGGCAAAATGAGGTCTGATGGACTCTTTAGAAGTCTGTTGGGTAGAGTTTGCTTTTGTAGCATATGCAAACTCATGGTTCAGGGAAATTTGAATCCATCTTTCTATCTACAGCTTTGTTCTTCTACATTCAATGCTACAAACTGCTTTGTGACCCAACAAACCACTTATCTGGTCATACTACTGAGACAAAGAATTCTGAAAAGAAGACATTTCCACCATGACCTTTAGCTGAATCAGTCTGCTTACACCTAAATAATTTCACAGTGGGGGGAGTTGCTGGGGAGTAACTGGGAGGCCAAAGTCACAGCCACAGCCTGTGTGTCTATATTGACATATGCACTCATCCGCTGTTAGTTCTCCAGCCTTTAATTTTACTACTTTATTATTTATGATGAATACATATAAAGTTTGTTACCTTTTTCACAAAAAATACTATAAAAAATGCTATCGTCTGGATACCAGGCAACAGAGGAGAGAACAGGATACCAATCCTACAAGAAAGGATTTATAGAAGAAAAAAAATCACATCTTCACTATTCATCATTCAGTTCTCAGTGCACTAAAAGCAGAAAGATACCACATACAGACAGTGTGGGATTATTTGGAAATGTGATTTTGTTACCCTTGATCCTCTAGCAGTACACCTTAGAAAATATGCAATTTTAAACACACATATCTATGTACAGATCTGCAGAAGTCTCTTATAATTGGAGTAACATACTCATTCTTGGAAATAAGGCATCTTTTCCAGTATTTAATACTGAGATTATTTGAACAAGAACATCATCCCAGTGGGGAAGTAAACAAAACTCCAGGATATTCCTACAGGAACCTATCAGGTTTCTCCCAGACCAGGTGGCCACCGAGTAAACTACTGACTGAAGTTATTGTTACTACTCACATAATTACTTTGGCAAGTCACAATCCTTACCAAAGGCACTGAACAGCTCATCTCCCGGTCATTTATCCTGTTCTTTCTGGGAAGCACCCACAAACATCAGAACAAGAATTTTTCCATGATAGTTCTGCGTGCAAATAAAGTTTTGGCTGCAAATTTAACACTTACCAGGTCAAAGTCTGTGCATAGATCAAATCTAAAACATTTCGTCCAATATCAAATTCTGGCAGCCCCAGCTTCATGCAGACTGTAGTTCCAATAATTCTGGGGGGAAAACCAAAAACTATAGCACAATAGCGTTTGCTAAATGATAAAGTCCTCTGTAGAAATCCCTGTAAATGACCTGAATACAAGCATCAGTAACAAATTATTTAGAGGTTGCATTAGTGTCATGCAAAGCAGTGATGGCTCGTTTATTAGACAGCACAGCAAAAATGAAACAATTTGGCAAAAAAAAAAAATCCTGTAAAACAAAGCAGGGTTGAAGTAAGACCTAGTATATATTTCACACAACTGAAACAGAAAGCCAACCAGGATTTCTGGCTGTGTCAGGACATATTTATACCATAGTAACTACTTGTTACTTTAAGCTCAAGTATCCTTGTGCTTAAGCAGCTGAAAGGTCAAGGGGCCTCGCTATAAAACTGTAACAGCTCTTTCAGGTCCAGAGAATTTTCAGGCTCAATAAAAAAAAGAATTACATTTGTACACTGATACTCTTAATGTACCCTCAAATACATCCTACTTCAAACTAACTGAGGCACAACAAGGAACTGAACCAAACAGGTAAGCAAGTACTGAGAGGATTCCTAATGGAGACCAACAATCCCTTTTACCCACCTCATTTTTATTGAGCTAGGGAGACTCAGTTTTTTGTTTGTTTTAGCGAGAGCAATAAAGATTTTGGTAACTATCACATCTTGATACCACCTTATCAACTGCATCATCAACAGAGCAAGGCTTTCAGGAGGTTACTCTGAGCACAAAATATTAAATAAAAGCAATTGTACTTTTAACCTTTCACAGGCCTATGTCAGTTGCTTTTGCCCAGCTTAGGGGAGACCATTTATCACAACTGACAGTGCAGTTTTAGTTCTGTGACCTTTTGCTGGGAGGTGGTTTCCTACCGAACACAACAAGAACAGGAGGATTAAAGTATATTGGCAAGAGCCATGGAGGAAAAGTCTTCAAGAACTTCTCAACATTGTTTTGTATTAATTTAGCAAAAAGTTAACAAAGCCCTACCTTGTAAACCAGTCTTGTTCAAATCATGGGCAGAGAGCAAACAATGGATCTCTTACACAAAAGTATGGCCAGGGATCTAAATGCTCTGTAGAGCTGGCAAGCACTTAAATACTGCCTAAGCCATAAGCAAAGTTTGGCAGTAGGAAGGTTCGCACAGCAGATGTCAGAAGCAAATGACTTCTTCCTTACATATGGGGCTGTATTGACATCCAGTCCACAATACTTTCTCATTTACCATGCTGCAGACCTCTACATTTGAGAGACTCCTTATATGCTTAATAAGACTGATAAAATCAGATTTTAAACTTGGGGACACTTTAGTGACCTAACTAAGAGGGAGAAAGTCACAGTGGGGTACACAGAGCAAAGGCAGCAGTGGTTATGCAGAAAAGGCGGGTTTGTGCTTGAGACAACTGGTTGTCGCCTCACTCTCAGGAAATCCATGAGAGTAGAATGTGGCTTCCTCCCTGCATGTGTTTCCATCTCCAAAGGGAAAAAGGACACACTCCCCTCCTTGCAATGGGGAACAGCAATATACTCAAGGCACGTACACAGAAACTCTGCCTGGTAGGGAAAATCAAGGAAACTTCAGTGGGGCAACAGCCATGCTTCTGCTGGACTTTTCTCACATGGAGTAAACAGATCATATCTTTGGTTAATGAATGAAAACAAGATTAGAAAAGTAGTACTCACCTTCGTAAAAACTCTCCAAAGAAAGAGCCAAGCAAACAAAATATGAAGTCAACTAGAACAAGACGATAGATATCTTGGCCAACCAAAGTTTCCCAGCACTTTAAGAAACAGAAAAAGAAAACCAAAACAACAAAATCATACTAGAAGTTAAAAATTATGTGATTTAAACATTGTTCCTTAATGCTTGGGCACCTGAAACTTGATCAAAGATCTGAAATTTGATCAAATATATTCTAGCAGCCTGGCAAATTGACTTCTCAGTGAACAATGCTCCCATCCAGCTGAGACTTGAGCTGGGCCGTTCATTTTTTTCTACAGTTGATTTCTCTCAAGTTGCTAATAAAAACTGTTAGGGTAGGAAACTCAGCTTCCCAAGACACCACATGTGCTTCTCTTTGCTAAAGCAGGTCTCTTATCCAAGTGGTTCTTAACTTGGCACTGCAAATCAGAGATTTGTGTTTTTGAAACTTTACCTGTGACTCTGAGGTAGCCACGACGTTAAGCCAGTAGTAGCACAGTATTCCAACAATTGATATTTTCAGGATGATATTTCTAAAAAGAAGAAGTAACAGTAACTGCACCAACAGCTGGCCCATACCTGGAGGGAGTGATGGCAGGGTGGCTGCTAGTTACACCTCCTCTTGGCACAGCAGTGTGCCAGGACTAACAGGAGGTCAGTCCTCTGCTGGGAGGTCAGGTGTGGCATTGTTCTATTGTCCTGGCAGAAGGGGAGCTGGGCATGACAACCTTGGCACAACATCTGCTTAACGGGCTGCTGGCTGTGTGTGGGGGCTCCTCAGGGGAGCGAGGGCTGAGGGACACCAGGGGTTAGGCAGTGTAAATTCCAGGTATCTGTTTTTAAGTGAGATGACCTCAGTCCTCTCTCTACTTCCCTTCTTTTCCTGGGGAGGGGCCATCAAGGAATGCTACAAGCCCAGCGTCACAGTGCACCAGCTGGGAGGGAAACCATTCCTCATCCTCATGCAGACACATAACATCCCAGAAGCTACCAGAAGACAAAAGGTCATGAAGAAAAGAGTTTACAGAAGCCTTTGGAGAAGATCAATTCTCCTCCATAGCTCCCTATTCCCTCTACACCACCCAGATACAGCTTTGTATCAAAAAGAACTCAGACAACTTCAGGCCAAAAGCACTAAGAGGTGGCAGTGAGAAATACCTGATAATAGTGACATATATGTGCTGTGCAGGAGTCTGAAACTTCTCCAGGTGTCCAAGCCAGGAGAAGAAGAATGGGATGAACGTGTTGAGGAGAGATACAATCACAGGTAGCACCAACATGGCAGCTTGGCCCTCTAGATCATTTCTATACCCTTTCACAAACAGCTTAGAGAGGAAAAAAACATAATCAGACAACCCAAATTTAGAGCCTTAACCAAAATGCTGCCTTGAGGTGTGTCCACAGGGAAGCCCCCTGGCTCACCTCCCTGTATGTTCTCAGGTTAGAGACTGTCATGTTTCATGGGCCCATGAGGAGCAGCACAGTGACCCTCTTCCCTTCCCCTAAATTATTTGGGACCAAGGGTAGGAGCTCCAGCTCAAATGGAGAAGAAGGGGCAGGTTTTGCTGGGGCTGCTTCTTGCTGTTTCTCCCCAGGTCAGCAGATGCACTGTCCCTAGGCTGACCATGGGCCCAGGCAGCAGCTGCTGGAGGCAGGAGGGAGATTTGCTCAGACCCCTCAGGTCCCACACTCTTGCCATAATCCCCAATGGTGCAGGCTGTGCAAAGCAACTCTTTAGGTGCAGCAGAATTTGTGTGAGTTCTGGCAGCAACAACAGCTCTGCTTCCCTGTGCTCCTCGTAGTGAACAGACCAGTGCTCGTGCCCCGTGTGAAATACCCGTGTGGAAAAATGCAGAATCTGGCCTCACCTTGAGGTTATTAATGGAGAGAAAGTAAACACCAGCACAAGCAGCTACTGCTGTTCCCAGGGAAGCAACCCAAGCAATAAGGTGAATAGCAACACGAAGAACTCTCTCCATCACAGAAAAATCTAGAACTTCTTTGTTTACTTCAGTGAGGCCTTCCTGTAAAGAAACAATTCCTAATGAAGAAGTTCTTATTCAACAGCATAAGGTAAAACTTGTTTCAAGGAACCATCTGAGAGACTGAATGAAAGAATATCGCTCTAGAAGATGGGTAGAGTAATATCCTAGGAACATTTACTGGGCAACTTTGTGTTCCTATCCTAGAAGTCAGGATTCACAGATAATATTTCTAGCCTTCCTTTTGTTTATAAAGTATTTAAATAGTAGGAAAGAGAAAAAAACAGAAGAAATACTCCGTATGGCAAATATTTAATAGCCAGAGAGACTCATTCAATAGAACAGAAGCATATAAATATTTATATGTAGCTTAAAGAGAAAAGGAAAACAAATACTAAGCCAATAGCAGGAGCTCAGACCAAACGAAACACAGGAAGTCAGGAAGATTTAAATCTCTTAGGCACAGGACTAGCACACTTGTGTCACTCTGCCAGAGACTTGATGTGCACACACAAATCTGTATCCACAACTAAGTCTCTAGAAAGAATGACTCGCGCAAATTAGTTTTGTACCTCCTGTGGTTTGTACCTTTATTTGTGTGTGCAGATTCTTTTGTTTCAGCCTCACAGCTTTTTCATTGGTTATATTGAAGTCCCAAGTGCAGAGCAGCCTGCTGGCATTCACAGAGAATGCCTGAGGGTTAACGAAGTTCCTGGAGAAGAATTTTGCCATGCTGCAATGAAAATTAAATTGGTCAGATGTGTAACAGGGAAATTCATCAAGTCTGTTCAGCAGGGCAAGGAGAGACATTTGTCAGCTTTTCCATCCCATCCCAAATTTATCGGGCCTATGTCAGAGCATGTCACAAATGACAATGTGGAAAATAAAATTTAATGTAAGAAACCCTCGCATTTCCATCTCAAGATTGTTGCTGACAGTCTTGACCTCTAGAAGTCCCCATCAATAAGAAACAATGTTAGGAGCAACAGCTTACAAAAGGGGATCACAATATTCCCAGTTTGAAGTGGGATTCTCTGTATGTCCCTTACTATTTTGCAGTTATTTTTAATTTCTGTAATAAAGGTTTGATTTCTGGAGACTGTCGTTTGAACAGAAATTTCTACTTAAACTCTACACCTGTAAATAAGGACTTACAGAAACATACTCAAGCAATTATTACTTCTAACTGTTGACAGGATGGGGGTTTTATTGTGTAGCTATTTTCCGCTTAATATGAGAAAAACAGCAATTCACAGTCAGTTTACCTGAACAACAAGATAAGAAAACAGATGACAAAATATATTCCAACAGTAAAAATGTAGGCCAGCTGCATGTTGTAAGAGGGACCATTCTCTATTTTACTGATTGTAGCATTGGTGTAAAAGCCATAGTAGAGCACTGTTTGTTGAAAATAACCCTGAAAAGACAAGGACATCATTCAGAATATTTGTTATCACTCCATGGGGGAAAGTATCATCATCTGAAGACCAGTTACTGGAGGTGAGAGCTGTCCTATTCCTTATAATGAAATCATAGGTGTGATTAAATTCAAATACTTACAGCTCCAGTGAACAGCTCCAGGCCCGTGAATGAAAGGTTATTTGGTTCTGCTGCAAGAAACTGAGGAATTGTGATGAAACTGAAGTTTATGAGGAATGAGAAGATGTTAAAATTTAGCAGCCACTTCAAGAAAACAAAGTAAGAAAGAACACTTGTTCCAAACTCAGCACCAATGATCTTCAGAGTCTTGTGCCATACCCGCAGTTGGTGAAAATATTCTGAAAGGGTATTTCCAAATCGCCGAAATGACTGAAGGGAAAAAGAGGAGAGAAGTGAATCTCAGTAAGCAGACAGAACTCAATTTCACATAACAAAGCTCCACATTTTAATGTTACAGTTTCATTCTGACTTTAAGAATGGATTTGCTCCATTCCATGCACCATAAGATGGTTAACTGGTGCTCCTAAGTGCTACTAGAGTGCAAGTCATTATTAATGAACACTGCAGCAATTAACTGGATCTTTGGTAAGTAACATGAAGCAAGACACCAGATTCCTCTGGAGACAGTGATAACATTGCAGCTGGAGTGGTTTGCTCTGTTGTGACTGACAGAAGTTTCTGGCACTTACCACTGCTGCTCCCTGCAGACACTGTGTACAGCAGGAAAGTTGAGCACCACGGTGCCTTGATTTTTTTGATATTTCTTTAAGAACTTTATTTCTGTGGAAGAGCAGGGCAAGGGTGACAAGAATTACAGTGTGAGTTGTAACTGAATCAAGAAGCCAAAGAAGATGCTGCAAATACAGTTTCCCCCCTGTGCACATGAACAGCATTAGTATAACACAGAGATGTTCTCACTGGTTCATTTTATAATAGCTGATACCTTGGCTCCTGTCCCTGCTATGACAGCATGTTCTAACCTCTCCACTAACTCATACTGGCAGCAGAATTTAAATATATTTTGTGAGGAGAGAAAAGGATGGTTGAGATCATGTGGTTTCTTCTCCATTTGCAAAGACCAACATCCAAGTTTCCTTCTAAAATAAATCTCAGGTCATCATTTATAACCAAATCTCAGAACCCTGATATTCTGTTTCATATTACCATGAGAGACTTTTCTTATCCCCATCGTTAAATTACTTTGTCTTGCAAGACATTAACTTTTTAGAAGTACATTAAAAAGCCCTCTGTCATAAAGTGACAAACCAAAGCTCAGAAAATGGCAACCCCCATAACTGATAGCTAGATGTTGCTAGAATTAAATATTTTTAACACCAAACAGATAAACTTTTTTTTTTTACCTGATCTCTCTCTTTTTTCTCATGGTCTCTGGCATCTTCTGGATTGCTTTAATCCTTTCTTTGGTGGACATACGTGCAAGACTTCCAACTAAATCTTCCTCTGCATCAAACCCATGCAAAAAACCAAAATTTGGGGATAAGAATACAGTAATTTTTATACACAACCTGAAATGGATATAACAACATCCCCCTTTTACACTGCTACCAAGATGCGCAAGCTGAGACTTAATAATATTGCCCAGAATATCTTCAGCTCCCTCAGAACTCTAAATAGTCCAATAATGTTCATTAAAAAAGCTGCAATATAAAGGAAAATAAAATACTGACAAGACTCCAAGATTCTGGTCCATTGCTTGATCACTGTTTGATAGTTACACTTTTACGATGTTACATATTGACTTGAAAGCTAAACTTTTGCTTATTTCTTCTGTAATTTTAGTTGAAGTTAGTGCCCATATCTATGCCACAGACACACCTCTATGACCTGACAATCAGGCTGCTCTGCATAGTTGGAATTTGATACTAATTCCAGGCACAGTGGCTGAAAGCAATCTATTAACTGGTCAAACGAATTCTAATAAAGAGCTTAGCATTTCTTTCTACAATTTAACACCTTCATACTGCGCTGCATTTCATTTGTCATGGGATTTGAGTGTGTTAGGAGAGTATAAAAGATTACCCAATACCATAACACAAGCCTGAGTTACCCCCATAACCACAGCAGGGCTGTACACGCAGTTCTGGTGAGAAACTAAGAGCAGCATCAACCACACCACCCTTATACAAGACACTGTCAAATATTGAGCCACTTATCTAACCCCCTACCTTCACTGCACCCTGGGTCTGTTTCCAACATGCTGGAAAAGGTCATGAAGGTCTCATCAGGGGGTCTTCGGTTTCGTCTCCGAATGAAGCTGTCTAAATTACAAACATTCTTTAGGAAGCCAAGACAGTCCTGACAATTTGACTTAAGAAATTCAGATTTCGCTTTCACAAGAACAAGTTAGAAGTCTACCCTTCAATCTCACTAACTTCATGCAAACACACTCCCCCATTCACTTCTTTCCTGGTTGTCTTTGACAGCCACAGACACTTTTTCAGATAAATGCTGGAAAAGAGGAACTGATCCCAGCCTTCAGCTGTCATGGAGAACTCCATCTAACCCATTCACAAATGCACACACTCATTATTCAAAACTTTCTCCCTAGAAGACAAGGCCTTTTTCTTTAAAAATCCTTCCCCTGCCTTCAAAGGATCATTTTAGAATCACACTCCATCATGCTAAGTTAAATGTGCCAAATTCCCAGTTCCCTGGGGCCAAAATGCAGCTGCTCTCTCCCCCTCCTTTCATCCACTTATTCAAACACAGGTGACTACACTCCTTAAAAGCATCTGCCTTCCAGCCACGACACAGATGAGTTTAGCCACAGCTTTCCTTGCCTGGTCTTCCCAGTAAGGTAATGGGCAGTCCCAGTGTCACATCCCAGTGTGGAGCTCAGCTCCCTGATGTGAAAAGACCCCGTTTATGACTCCTGTTATTATGTGAAGATATGTAGACCTGAACAAGAAGGCTTTAAAATTTCTTAGTATTATTTTATGGAGGGTGAGATTGACATGCAATCTTGTCATGCACCACAATCCTTACCTTCTGATCCACTGGAAATTCCATGAGTATAGGGGTAATCCAGAAGATGGAAGGTAGAATGTGGGGTGTAACTCAGTTCTGGCTCAGGCTCAAAGGAAAGATTTTCTGTTGAAAGGAATCAGAGTTACACAAAGTTGCAAACTGCTATGGGCTATTTACAGACACAGAATGCCAGCCCTATGACAAAATCCAGATCTACTGCCAACACAGCAACCTATTCCCTCAACAAAACTCCCATATTCGACTCCGAAATACATCCTAGTACTCAACAACTTACTCAGCCCCTACAAGACAACATTTATTGATCTGTTAATACAACAGACAATCCATGGATTTGCTAACAAAACACCTGATCTGCTTAAAAAAACCAAAACAAAACACCTAAAAATATTTACAGAGTTGAGCTTTGCAGAGCCGCAGGACTCCCTCGGGACAGAGGCAACTGTTATTTGTTCCAGGGATTCTCTAAGCTGGTCACATGAGAAACTACATACCTGTGAAATTCCCATATGGACTTGTGCTGGGTAAATCCTGGCTGTAGTCAGAGGCAGGTCCCAGGGAGGCCATTGGGATGGCCACAGGGTAGTTCTGCTCCCTCCCTCTGTGCTCCCCATAGGAATCGTGCAGAGATGACTCATAAGGAGTTTGGTGAGAGAATGGGTTCCTTTGAGAACTCCCCCTGTGTAAGCAATAAAAAAGAAAACCCTGACTGTCATAAAATCCCTCAATAGGTGTCTTGAATAATTTGCTACCTATTATCATCAAATTTGAGTGTGTTATAAAACAAACTGATACTGAGAGGTATTTTGTATTTAGAACTTCAACACCATAATTCTGATTTGATCATCGAATGAACTAGGAAGGCTAAAATTTTCTCCACCTGAATTTAGCTTAGATGTTAACTAAACAGGAATACCTGCTTGGAAAACAAAGATATCCAAGGTCATAGCCCATTGTGAAAATTACTGGAACTAAAAAATATGTACAACATTATTCCATAAATACATTTAACTGAAATTCATCCAACATGTGAAAAGTAAACACACTATTTCCCTTGAATGTTGCCTTCCTGGTAACAGTTTTAAATAATTGTCTGAGAATGGAAGCATAAAGGAGGAATTAAAAGAAATCCACAAATTAAAACTTCAGAGAAGAGGTAACTTCTGCCTATAAATTACTTTATTTCTTGCGGCACAGTCACACAGTAAAGTTAAATAAACTCACCTTCTATCAATTTCCAGTGTCTCTGAGAAGTGGTAGTCTGGATTTTCAAAGGCTTCGTTGTAATGATAAGACATGACAAGTCCTTGGTTTGAAGGATGAAATCTTCCTTATTTTAGTCTCTACTGCTTCATGAATATGTTAATGGGAAGACTGATTACAGACCTGATTACAAAACAGATGCAGGTACATAAAAATTAAAAGGAAGGAACTCCATTTTAGCAACTTAGAAGATTCTTCTATTCTACTAACAAATAACATGAAACTGTATAAATCAGCAGTGGTTGTAATGGTTATCACTATTGGGAAATTGGGGTCCACCAGAAGTTGCAAGTCAAATAGGAACTCACATTTCTCTATAGTTAGGTCTCTCCAAACCTATGGAACTGCAGTGCCACAGAAGTTTTCCCAACACTAACAAGGCCAGGCTTTAGAACCATGTTAAAACATTAATAAAAAAATAAAGTTCTCTCCCTGCTCCTTAAACAGCAAAAGCCAAATGCACAAATTTTCTCCAAAAAAATCACTGCATTTCCAAAACTAAAGAGGAGGTGAAGCCTGCCCTGTTCCTTGCTAGCAGCACATCTCTATCCCTTAGTTGTGAATAAGGGACCTGCAGGAATGTGGCTTTGTACAGAGCTGACAATATCTGGAGACTGATTCTTAATGAGGGCTCTTCAAATGGTTTAATGCCTCAATCCTTTAAATAGGCCTGGTTTTAGACTTCTCACAGAGTGCTCCATTTTAATCTTAAACAAGCCAAACTTAGTCAGAATTTATTGAATGGGAGTCCTCATGAGTCAGTAAAAAGGGAATGTTACATTAGAAAAACAGAATCCAAATTAAACAGGCAGTTCTTGCAATTAATCAAAAATCATACTCAAAATAAAAAAGGAAACTATTCTTAGCATTTGTTCTTAAAGGCACCATGCAAGGTTCCTAAGCTGGCAAGCTATTCCACAGCAGGGAGGGGAAAAACAAACGATAAAGGGCACAGCTGGCAAAACCCATCAGACCCTATTTTTATTTCGGCCCCATTCCTAGAAAAGCAGAGCTGAATCTCATTTAACAGTAGAGTCTCAACAAACTTCTTCATTTGCAGTGGATTTTATTTGTGCTATTTACTGCAGCAAAGGAAGTATTATATGAAAAGTATCTTCAAAATGGATAATTATACAGTGTCTAGTTTCTGAGGGGTTTTCAAAATCTTCTTCTGCCAAAAGAAGCTCTTAAATTACTATTGTGTCATTTACAGGCCTTACGAGCTTGGAACACTGTCTCAAATCTTGCAGTGTGATGTACAGTTGTAAAACACTGCCCAGGTTTTGCACCCTGAGTTGAAGAGTTATGCTTGTAAACACGAGGGACTGACTGAATTGGAAATCCCACACTGTAATGAGAACACTGACCACACCTTGATCACAGCATGAGGAAGGGCCCTGAGGCGCAGCTATTCAGCACATCCAGTAAATGGGAGCACACAATGCATCACCTCTGCTTCTGCAAACAACGGGCTGTGACCGCTGCCAAAAAGAAACCATAAACAGTCTCTCCTACGTGACACTTGTGTTTCTTCAGCAACTATTTCACACCTAGAGGCAGAGTGAGATTCTCATGAAAGCCGAAGAATAATTAGCAGAAACCTTCTTTCCTCATCTCCAAAAAAACTAATAAATGCTCCATGAATCCAAGGTTCTTACATAACAGAAATACAAGGCTCTTACTAAAAAGTCATGGGAAGCTTAAATCTCTTGAAGAGGTAGATTTCCTTTGACAGGAACCACTTAGGTCTTGGTGGTCTTTTGAGAACTAGCTCAGAATATATCTGAACTTTTGTACAAACCCTTCGGGAAATAGTACATTCTGTCCCTATACTCTATTAAAAAGCATGGAAATGATTCTTGAAAAGGATTATCGTGGTCTTCTGCAAAAACTCACTTGGAAAACTAAACATCCCCTATAAATGTGGTTTATATTTCAAACTGCAATGAAAAGCTAAAGAGGGAAAAATCACTTTCTCAGGGGAAGAAGATTCTGAGACAATTCCTTTTGAAGAGTGTGCAAAATTACATTTTTCTGGTTTTTTTAAACCGGTTTCCCAGGAACCCAACTCTCTCAGACTCAGCTATCCAAAAAGCTGGGAAGCTTGCCAGCAAGGCAGCTGGAAAGCTGAGCACTGATCTAAACAGTTTGCCAACTTGCCTGGTCTTCACTGAAGCTGTAGAGAGCCCAGACGTTTTGATGGAAGTGCATGGGTTGTGCAGACTCAGCATTACCCAGAAGCAAACTGGCAGAAAGCATCAGCCATCCATATCAATGAACTGGCTGACATCAACCAACCAAAAGGAACAGGTCAGCCTGGCTGGAAAATACCTCCAGCATTTCCTTCTCTTACTCATTTGAGAGACCTCAAGGTGTACCCATAAAGGCTTCCCAGAAACTCAAAAAAGCCCAACATAGATTCTCTGTTGGCTCTGTCATTATCCACTTTATTTTCTTTGAGTCTTATGATGCATTGCATGCCAGGATCACTAGGAAAATCCACAAGGACATTTACAGTCTAACACTGAACCCAGCATCTGAAAATAGTGTTTTTTCTCCATTCACGAAGTTTTAAGAACTTGAAATAAGTTTTCCACGTATGCTGAGGCAAATTCAAATCTGGCAGTTCATACATTTCTGATCAGTCATAGCTCACTGGAAAGAACCCAAAGCAGGTAATGTGCAAACTAAACCGTCTCTTTCCTCTTTTCAGCCTATGATGGAATGCAGCAAACCACAGCTCCAGGAAAAGATAGGACATTTAGACTTAGTTTTCCCTTTAAAAACTTATTTAGAAGGAAAAAAAATAGCTGGAGGACAGAGGTTATTTGTGAATGACAGAAAGCGGGATCTCGACAAATCTTCCCTTTACAGAGTGGCGTCGACTCGTGAATTACACTTTTGGATTTCAGCAAGCAACTTATCTTGCAGAAACAAACAAACCCTGTGCACCCTCTCTGGAGTGGAGAAGTGTTTAAGATCAGTGCATTTAACGATCATTGATAGGTAAATAAGTTAGAAGATCTGTGGAGGGTGGGTGCTTTCTGCTTAAATCGTTCAACCCTGTAATGATATAGGCCAGGAAACTCCAAGCGGCGCAGACTTCTGGATCATTTCCCAGAAAAATAACTGCCTTCAAGTCACAGATCAACAACCTTGACAAAATATTCCAGGTTATCCCTTCCTGTACAGGTAATATTCTGTTATAGGCACTAACCCTCATGTAGAATATAATAAAACAAACGTGACTGTCTTGCCAAAACAGCACTTTGTCCTGGCATCAAGTTTCAGGGAAGCCACTTAGACCTTCAAGCGCCTTATCTGTAATCCCTCAGTAAAAAAGATTTCATGAAGTAAATCCTATTTGCACACATCTTGAAGTGGAATGAAAACAGAGAATTCAAAACTACATCATAAATAACTTAATAATGGTGAATGAATGGAATAGAACTCATGGAAGAAATTATTCAGAAGGCTGAATGTGCTCTATTTCCATAAAGGTAGTTTAGTTTTGTAGGGTATGACTACACAGGGCTTCACCATTATCCAAGTTTTAGTCATGAATACCTGTCCTGTTTAATGTGTTCCACACATCTTCACATGAAAAGAAAAACCAGACAGATTTCTGGAAGCCAAAAGTGAGTTTGAAAGACAAGCTGGAGTTTTACATTCTGCATCAGCAGCTGGATTCCAGCACTGATCACTACTCTTCCACTGTCTCAGTCCCAACAGTTTCAACACTTTTGCAACAGACCAGGAAAGTCTCTCAGAAAATCTAAAGAGCTAATCAAACACTACACTGGAGAAAATCCCATCTCTAAATGATGTGTTAGCAATGGAACCAGCCTGAATCATACACGGAAGCAAAAGCCACTTATCTTTACTGATTATGCCAAAGTACCCAACCAGCACCAACAAACACCACCTCTTACAGGCCTCCCATTGTGCTTTTATTGATGTCAGCAGGGTCAGCTACAGGAACCAACACCAACTCTACTATTTTAGACCTTGAAATCAATTCAAGCAATCTAAATTGTGCCTCTGCTACAAGAGATCTTCACGGTGACAGATGACATGCAGCAGCACTAAAGACTCACTAAAGACTTACTGTTGCCTAGGGAGAGATAAACAAACTGGGAAGGGAGAGTGACAGCATCCCCCCCAAGCCACCATGCTGCTGTCTCTCCCAACAGCTTGACGGATCTGGAGCCCAAATGGATTTACTTCCTACTCCTACAGAGCAATGGCACCTACCAGAATCCAGATCCCACTCTCCCTATCCTTCACCTGTTCCTGGTAGGAGTGGGGTCCAGAGAGCAGCCAGGCAGAAGGAAGCAGAGAAGTGTCTGTTTGCCTCCAGCTGCTTTTCAGCATCATGAGCTCTGCTCTTTGTCTATTTTTTTGCACCCACTCACATTTTTGCCTTATCCCTTCCGTTTAACATTCCTTTTGTAATTCCCTCACAATATAGTAAGACTACAGTGTTTTCATCGTGTACACTTTCTTTGCAAGTTAAATCCTTTGCATCACCTGTGGTTGCTTAGATAAGGTTTTTGGGGAAGGACTGCCAGCTACTTTGTGTTTGCAGTGTCTCAGATAGTTTCTACTTCTTCACCTGAGTTTAGGAACCTGCATTATAAACATGCCCCAGAGACATCTAAAAATTGTTACAATATGTAGTTAAACTGTAGTGTCCAGTAAAGTGTTATTAAGCGGAGGCCCATTCAGGTTTTGTATAAAGGGAGTGGGTGAAAGTTCAGATACTTCATTAATTTTGTAAAATTCATAGTACTCTCCCTAATCTACCACACACATCCCTGCTACTCCACCCAAAAGGCCCCACAGATCCAATTCCTGTGGACTGAAGTACATATGACAATGACTTCAAATGATCTAATCCTTTCCCTGAAGGCTCTTTTGAGAGCTCCTCTCTGTGTTTGCTGCTTTGTTGCATTTATTCTCCTAACGCTGACCACAAGAACAAACTTAATTCATTGGGAAAATCAGAAGCACTGAGATAGATAACTACTAAAATTAGAAAATGGGAACTGAAGAGCAAGAGCAGTATACATAGTCTGACCCTTACGAGGAAAAAGGGGCTGAAGCAAGAACCATTTTATATTACTGCAAGTCAATCTTGTGACTAAATTTCCAAACTGCAGACTGTCATTCTCTGCATTTAGCAGGATGAGATCTTTCTTTGCAAAACAAGTTTTTTAAGTCTATTAACCAACATTACCAGCTACTTGTATTTGAAGGAAATAACTGCTTACAAAAAAGAAGAAGGAAGTGAGTTTTAAGTACCTGGTTGGAATTAATTTTCTGCTTCCAGTGGAAAGGCAGCCAACAACACCAGGTCTAGAAGATACTGTTTACTAGAACAGTTCTGACTTAAAAGAAAGCCTTAAAAGAAAACTCTGTTCATTCTGCACTTGCAATGGATACCTCTCTATATACAACCTGCAAATTGTACTTTAATGAGCAGTATCAGTTACAGGAGTATCATTCACCATTTCAAGTGGAAAAGCTTATGAAGAATACACATATGATCATCTTGAATAATAAACAGAGGTTTACATACACTCAAGGATCTTGGACTGAAAAAGGTCATTGTTCTGTTTGTAGTTTCTGGCATAACTTCCTGTTAATGATATTGTTGTCCTGTTACTATTTGCACTAGCAGCATTTAACAGGACCCTGAGAGAAGACAAAAGGTTTATCTGTCAGAATATTGAGAATATCAAGAAACCAGAACAGTGCTAGGGGGAACCAGTCCGAAGAAGAGAATTGGTTTTGCCAAAATCCTTATATACAGTTTTCAAATTGTTTGACAAATACTTTTGCATAAATGGAATACTTTTTTTCCAGACAAAATGAGCTCCATTAACATCCACTGTAGGGTATTAGTATGTTAAGGGTCTATTCTACAATGAACATACACAACCTTTGGACTATACAAGTGGCAGTTAGAGACTTTTTCACCCACACATGAGGATGACACCACTGTAAAGTTCCAGTTCCTCTTATACCTGCCCATACAACCATATCACACCACCTCAGAACTTTATCACTTTCCAGGGTAAAATTCCTTCTGACAAACTTACTTTGGGAGAAAAAACAATCAAAAGACTAAAGCAAAAACAAATTAAAAAAAAACAAAACAACCAAAACAAAAACAAACCCTCAAAAAAATTAGAGACCAATTGCTTTGGGTGGAGTACTGACATATTAACCCAGCAGAGGTGCTGCTTCAACCCCATTCCTTAGCACCGGCGGCCTGCTGTGACCCTCATCCCGCACTAGGGCTGTGTCACACGGGGAGGGACTGACACACACCCACACCTGAACTATCGCACCTTGAACTCCTCTCTGGAGCCACTGAGCAGTTGCTGCTGCCTCCCAGAGCAGGATCCGGCTGCCGTGGGTCTCAGGGCCGGCAGGGGAGACAGTGGGGACTCCCAGGCAGGGGAAGCAGAAGTCAGCACAGCTCCCGTGCACTGCCACTGCTTGCAGGTTTGCTTTACCAACAGAGCATGACAGTGGCTTAGCAATGAAATACAGGGCATGCAGATTTGGCTTTTAGCTGCAGATTAAGTATTCTGCATAGAAACATTTCAGCCTTTGCAGATTAAATAGTAAGTCTGTTTGTTTTGAGGGAGCGACAGAGTGAAGAACCACAAGAACACAAATATTGAACCCCGAGATTTCCCCCACCTATTTAATACAAATTCCCGTTACCTATTGTAACACAAACAACTCACAACCTGATACTTGGAAAATACAGTGCCACATCCATTCGCTAGCTAGCAGACACCAACATGCAACCTACACCACAGTGAAATGTCACGCTCTAGGCTGTGATGCCAGCCAGGCTGCTGCTACACCTCAGTGGGAAGAGTGACACACTGGCTAAATACCTCAGGGAAGTGTGGCTGGTTCTCCCACGGGACCAGCCCTTCCAGCTGAGGGCAGAGGAAGCTCGGGTGACTAACGGGGCGATAAAGCTGCGAGGCGCCGTCCGTGCAGCAGGGCTGACACCAGGCTCCGGGCACCGCGCTGGGTGGTTATTCACCTTTCAGAAGCCGAGTACATCCCTGATATGCCCGCAGTCCGACCCTTACTGTTCCAACACTCTAAATGAGCAGCAGCCGTTTGTAAGCGGCAGCCACCTGCCGGGGCTGCGGTGGCTCCTCCCGCTCCGGTGCGCGGAGAATCCTCCTTCCCTCCCTCCTTCCAGCCCCGCCGAGGCGCAGCCCCCGCTCGGACCCTGCCGCCAGCGCTGCCCGCTGCAGCCCCCGGCCCTGCCCAGCCTCTCGGGGACCCAGAGCTGCCCATCGCGCCCGCTTACCTCGCTCCCTACCTGGCCTCCGGGAGAGGCTGCCCGGCCCCGGCTCTCCCGCTCCAGGTGCCCGGGAGCCGCCGCCCCGCCCCGCCCCTCCCGCCGCCCGGTGCCGCCTTCGACAACCGTGCCGGGGGACACGCTGTGGCCGCCGGCTTTGCTTCCCTTCCCTTCCCCCCGAACGGGCTGTGAACGGAAACTCTCCGCCGGAAAGGGGAGCTGAGGTCCTGCTCGTTCAGCTCGAGAGACAGAAAAACAACCCCGTGAAGTTCTTTGCTGTTACCTACCGTGGAACACGTTGTTATGTTTCTGTTTGAGCTCCAAGGCATTCACTCTCCATCTCCCACGAATTTAAACGTGTGCCTTTTTTTTTTTGGCCTTGGAGAGCAACAACACCACAATTAAAGGACAGGAGAAGCAGTTTTCAGACACAGGATGCATTACCTTTATCCCTGGATTAATCATTTATTGAACTGAGATAAGGAACGATCTTTCCTCACATATTTTTACTTGAATTAAAGGAAGGCACTTCTAAGGGTGGAAAAGTAGCAGAAAAATTAGTTCACTGTAGTAGAGAGCATAATCCACAGTTCCTGGACAGGGAGTTTAATACCAGCCCTTCCTGTATTCTGCATGGACCAGAAGGAACTTCTCCTTTTGTCATTAGCAGAATGACACAGAGATACTGATTTTTCTTGCCTTTCTCTTCTCCTTTCCCTCCTTCTTCCCATTTCATGCAGAGGTATGAAAAACTACAGACTGGACAAAACTCCATCTCAGGACCAGGCAGGATGCAACGCACAGAAACCAGCGAAAAGTTGGCGTGGTGCCTCTTAGAGGAATTTCTATCCCAAAGCAGCTTAGCAGGGATGTCTGCATCACCTTCACTCACCCCACTGCAGATGGACTCAGGGATACCCCAGCACACCACAGCCATTGACAGGGTGTTCCCAGGGCCCTTCCCAAACACCAAGGCTCTCCTCTGAGAGCAGGAGATCCTCAAACTGAACAAGGGGCCAAACAGCCACCACTGGGGTGGGCACAGGCAAAGCAGGAAACAGGGCAAGGAAAAGCACTGGCTCTCCTGTCCCAGACCTGTGGCCTGCCCACTGCCTTTTCCCTTTTTGCTAATACTGTATAGATTATAGACCTCCCCCAGCTGCTTTCGTGCTGATAGCTTGTTATGCCATTTTGGCATATTTTATCTCCCCAGAAAACCACGTCATAAAACTTCTACCAACTATTCCTAAGTAACCTTTCTGGTCAGCAAGACTAAAAATACAAACAAATGAAAAATACCCCTGTCAGCTTTTGGATTAATGCCAGCAGGGAACTAGTAAGAAATCAGTTTGCTCTGTGATCAGAAACTGTGCTGGTGTAACTGCTGACGATCACTTTTACCAAATAACTAGTGCTTTTACAGCTCCTAAACTCGGTAAGACATATTTATCCTGTACCAGAAGCATTCCATGTAGACTTAAGTGAAGTTTCCTAACACTGCTTTAAGATTACGTTTTGCCCAAAGCAACATTCCTGGCATGGCTGCAGAGAACCTGTCTGCAGATCTCCTGTACTGACCCAGAGCTGCCTGCAAACTGCACAAGCTGCCTGCACCACAGCACAAGGTACCAGGGTAGTCAAACATGAGAACCCCCAAAATTAAAGCAATCACTCAGAACTTCCCTGAATGCTTAGAAACATTTTTGAGCTGTGGCATTAGGAAGAGGAACCATACAAAAGAAAATTTGTCCTGGAAATGGATGGTGTTGCTAAAAGTGACAGACCTATCTCCAGCATCCTGGGAAACAGGAGATGGCACTGGCTTCCATGCTCAGCACAGACTGAGAGCTGCTGCTTTTGTGCATAAGGAACACTGGACAAATGATGTACAAGTGAAACTTACTGCACTCCCTGTGTGACTGTTGTGCTCTGATAGAATCATCCTCATCCATTCTCTCCTCCTCAGCGTGTCTGTCTTCCTGTTTTTCCACCTGGGATTGCTGTGATCCATAAAATTCATTGAAACATTTCCAAGTGTCATAAACTTTCTCAACTGAAAAAAAATAACATTAGAGAATGTTCTCACCAAATTCCTCGGGAAGTCAATCTTGTTTCAATTCCTCCAATCTTTATTTAAATTTGTTCTCAAGGGATCATTAACACAATACTTCTCTAGAACACAGAGTTTCAGAAAGAGTCTAATTAACCTCAAGTGTATTATTCACCTTTCCTCTTTGTATTCTTAGTGGCAAAAAAAAGAAACAGAAATAAAACCTGAAACTGCCAGCCCTGATGACACCCCAGGGCAGCTTTACCCCATAAATATTCCTATTTAGGGCCACACAAAGATGGCCCATGCTTGGGTGGCTTCAAGGCACCAGTAACAGTGAGTACAAATGCACATTCTTATCCAACACATGAATCACACACTCAGCACAAATGCTCAACAACACTAAATGATTTTTCAGAAATGCTGCTGAGGAATTTTATTTTCTATTTCCTGAGCTTTTCAGAATGATCAGCTGGGAGTTGTTCAAATGAATCCCACGAAATGTGGCACTCAACCAATGAACCACAATCACCTGTGCAAATGTGTATCACTGACGTGTCCAGCTCTGTTGCCAACACCTTGATCCTGCTGAAACTCTCACATCATCAGCATTTGCTATATAAAAAATCCCACCTGGCAAAACCATCCTGGAGATCCATGAAAAGGAGAAGGTAAAAAAGTCATAGGCCTCCAGAGTGACTTATAGAAGGATGAGGGCAACTCATAGCTTGGTCTCATCAAAAATAGTGAAAAATCCATATTAGTTATAGAACCATAGAACCATGAAGGCTGGAAGAGACCTTTGAAATCATCAAGTCCAACTGTCAAAGACAAACTTGCCAGCATGAAGGCAAGGACACCTCCACAGTGTGTTTCTTCGTTTGTTTTTTTAAGTCATTCAGTGCAATAAGGAAGTTGCTGTGCTTTAATTCCACATCACTGTATTTCACAACAATTCCCCTTAAGATATACCTTTCACCTCTGCTGGTAACACAGATTACAAACATGTACATCTAAATTACTTTGAGAACTTCTATTTTTATCAACGATATTTTATGGTTTTATTATGAAACACATTACCCCCATAGATAGGAAAGCAATTTGAAAATCACATACCTGCACTGATGACACACAGCTGACAGAAGAAACATGCTCATTTGTGTCTGAGTCAGCATTTTGAAGCCTAATAATGACTTATTTTTAAAACTACTGAAGAAAGTGCATGAAGAATATTCAGAAAAATCTGGTTATCTTTTAACTATCAGTAGAATAAATTAAGAAAGGCTAGAAATTATTTTTTTCCCCCACCACATAAGGCTTGTAAGACTTCTGGAGGTACCCTTTCCTTATTTGTCACGCATACTGTTATTTTCACACAAAAGGCAAGAATTGTTCCAAGAAATAAGTCTCTCTGAGACGTTTACTACAAGTTCACACAAAACCCACCCTCGCTCTCGATGGGAAAAAAAGAGTCAGCGCCTACTGACTTCACTTGCTCCAGTTCCCACCAAGTTTTCACATTCAAGAGTAAAGTTGTGTGGTTTCCAGTGCGGCGTGTGCCGCTGGATCCAGTCACAGAACGAGCCGGGAGTTCGGGCTTGTGACCTAACGAGAGTTGACCAAGTATAGGAGTTTGTAACTTTTTACAGCACCCAACACGGGCAGTTAATACTGACGGAAGACATTGAAACAAAACTTATTTCCAAACCAAACGTCGGTGAGAGATGCCCAGCAGCCAGAACACCCCCAGCCCCGCACCTGGGGTGCGTGAGCCCCTTCTACCGGAGAGGGCGGGTTGGTGGCAGGACTCTTTCTTTACACCCTGCCGTGTATCTTCACGGAAAGTTTAAAGCAAGCCTGGGGTAAGAGGAACAGAGAGATTCTGATGTCCCAAAACGAGATCTCGTTGGCTGCGGGCGCCCCCGGCGGGCGTGGGCCGGGGCGAGGCGGCCCCGGGGCAGCCTCACCCCGCCCGCCAGCCCCGCTCCCGTCAGCCGCCGCCCCACGGCCCCGCCGCGCCCGGAAACGGCAGCAGCGGCGCGGGGCTCCGGCTTCCCCCGCAGACATGAGCGGGCTGGGGGCTGCCGCGGGGCCCGGCTGGCGGCGGGACAGCGGCGGTGAGGGCGCGGGGCAGGCGGGGCGGCGGCAGCACCAGCGGCCCCGCAGGTTGCGGGGGGATGGAGGGACGGGAGCGAAGCGGAGGGAGCGGCGCTGCCCCCGCCTCGGCGCTGCCCCCGCCTCGGCGCTGCGGGGTCCCGGCTGCCCTGGTGCGGCGACCCCCGACCCGCAGCCCCTGTCTCTGTCTCGCAGGGCTGTCTGTGCTTGCCGAGGAGCCGCACGGCGCCGCACCTGTGGATTTCCTGCAGGAGCTGCCCAGCTGCCAGTCGGCGCGGAGGCGCCGCGGGGGCACCCAGGAGCGCCGGCCGGCCCTGCTGGGCACCGTCGGCAGCCGCGGGACCGCGGCCCGGGCGCTGCCGCAGGAGAGAGGCGGACCGCCCGATCCCCCTGCCAGAGAGCACCCGACGTGCATGGCGGAGAAGAGGAGAATAAGGTTAATCTTCACGCGTTTCTTCCTTGCTTTGTTTTTGCTTTTAAATGACATTCCTAAACACAGCCCAGGTGCGCTGGAAGGCTGAAGCGGAGCTGGGTTTGGCTGTATCTGTTTCACCCTGTGGCATGTGATTCTGACAAGAATCTGAAGAGCCTGAGTGCTCTTGGCTGGCACGAGGGAGTCGCTGACTGGGGCCAGAAGTAGGTTGAATTGGAAGGAATTAGTCAAAACTGGGAATTACCTGTAGCAAACAAACGCGTTTCTCACTATTTTCCGTTTTGGTTTTTTTGTTACCTTCTTTTTTTTTCCCTCAGTGTTTTGTGCTTTCAAGGGTCACTGGGAGTTATCTGTATGAACACCTCCCCTCTCCCCCCCGCTGCTATGCGAGTGCTGCTGCTCTTGAGTCTGCTTAGCTGCTCTTACACCATGTAATGTGCTCTCTCTGCTGTGGCTCTGTACAGTTGATAGGAAGCTTCCCAGGACCTTTGCTTCTTGCCCCATTCCTTTTTAAACGATTCTTTCCTGTGCGCCGTTCCTGCCTCCCTGGTAGTAACCCCCCCGAGGGAGGGATTACAAAGAGCTTGCTTTGCCCCGCCTGAATTTCGGTGCTTATCTCATGTCTCACTGCTGGGCTGAGGAGAGAGGATACAGGATGTGGTTTTGCACTGTCAGAGAACAGCTGCACCTTTAAATCAGGTACGTTGCAGTTCTAGTTATGAGCCAGGAGAGAGGTGGAAGTACAATTAATATCTGGTACTGCAGAGAGAACATGAGCTACTCTATTGCAAGAGCAGTGGCAAACAGCCTGACCCTGGAGTTTAACCCTGTAGCCTGTAGACCAGAAACAGCACAATATCTAGGTCACGGTAAAGTGTTCGATACCTTGAATTTTTATTCGAAGTTGGGTATCTAAAGTTCGATTCTTCAAGAAAAAGGAACTGGAGGGAGGAGCGGAGTTGCAATGTCCCAGGCTTGTTTACACTTGTTAGCGCTGAGAGATCCTGGTGGGGCTTCTTGGCGCTTCCACAGATCGGTGATCTGCATTCGTGCAGCAGCTGCCAGCACAAAGTGCTTGGCATAAACGTCCTGAGAGCTGAACACTCAACTTCTGTAATTCAGATGAATATGCAGCCCACGCCTCTATTTAAAATGCAAACCAGACACGGGCCAGACAGTTCTGCCGAGTTTAAAACGCTGCAAACTGCAGCTTGTAGTTTCCACAGAATGAAATCTCTTGAGAGGAGCTGCGTTTGCTCTTAAAGCTGAGGTCATCCGCTGCCTATTTGATTGTTTGTATAGGTTTAATTTGGCTTCCTGCCAAAATGCTGGAAGGATGAGGAAACAGGCAACGCAGTGCATCCCTTGGGTACGTGAGTAGGGTTGAGTGCAAGTCTTTTAAAACTGAAACCTTGGTACCCCAGCACTGTGTCCTCATGGGTACTTGCTTAACTGCTGCTCTTCTTCAGTGGCATCAGAGGCTGGAATAGAATTTGCTGCATACTAACCCATTTTCAAGCTATGTTTCTGTGAAGTTTTGTCTGGTTCCAAGGTTTCTTAAAAGAAACAACAAAATGAAAACTCTGAGCCACTCAGAATGCTCCTTGATGCTGTTGCTGACCAGGCAGCAGTTATTAAAATGTATTAAAATACACATGTATTCACAGAGTATGAAAATCCATAGGTGAGTGATTAAAAATTACACAGTGGCACATTCTGAGTGTTTGTTTGCAGCTTGTTATTAGAACAGTGCATCCCCAGAGGTGTTGGCAAAAATATTTTCTCAAAATGCATTGAATTGGCACTTGCCAGCAAATTTTTCAAAAAGCTATTGTTGTCAATTGTTGGGGTGTTTTTTTTTCTCCTAGAGAGGTGAGTGTTTTTCATGAGAGAGCTTTCCTTATTTGAATTAAATTGATGTTTCTATTACCAGCAGGATCAGATGGGGAGAGCTTGTGTGTTTTACTGTAGCTATCTCCCTGAAGGCTGGGGGCAGGCTGCATCCTGCTAAGCCCTGTTATGTGGAGTGAAAAATTATTTCTTGTGCTCAGTAACTGTATTTCTGGATTCTTAGGGACTCTCAGCAGGCTAATACAGAACACTTATCTAGATGGGAGAAGTGGAGAAGAACTAGCAGTAAATCACTGAAAAAAGCACTCAGTGAAGTCAAGGGCTTGTCATCTTACCTGGTGCTTTGGCGACGTGATATTCACAACATAGAAGGTATTTCTTGTCTGATGTCCATTTCTCCTCTTGGAAAGTTGCTTCTGTTATAGGCAGTTTTACCTGTGTGAGCATAGTTTCAGATATAACCACATATGTTTAAGAAGTTACTTTCTTTCCTTATTATTGCTGAATGTAAAATCCATGATATGGTAGAAGGAAATATATTGGAAAAATTATTTATATATCCAACCTGCATTTCAGTTATATTGCTAAAAGTCCATAGTACTTACAACTAGCTTTAACAATGTTCCTTCGGTTCAGTGAAACTGATGTTATAATCTGCTCTCTCCATATTTTCAATGGTTTTATCATCTTAATTATTGGCATATGTTTCTTTTATTTCCAGGGAAATTTGGTACTGGCATCCAGTCCTACTTCTCCTTCCTGCGCTTTCTGGTCCTGCTGAACTTTATAATTTTTATCCTGATGTTCAGTTTTGTTACTCTTCCCACCATAATTCCTAAATATGGAATATTCAACAGTACAATTGCTTACATTTCTCCAAAGAACACAGGTAAACATCTACTCTATGTACAACTGTTGTAACATTCCCCCTTTCCATCAGCTTCTTCTCCATCTCCCAGAAAAAAAGGAAAGCCTTTTTATAAGAGTGTGGTGGGTTTGAATTAACATGATTTGCAGTTCAGTGGGCATTACCATTTGAGTAACTTTTCATGCCTTTCTTTTGACAGACAATATCTGCACAGTTTATGAACCTAATGGTAATAAGGGACTTGTTTACTTCTATACTTACCTCAAAGATTTGCTCAGTGGCACTGTAAGTAATTAGTTTTGGTTTTCTTTTTAATTAAGTGTCTCGCATTTAAAATGTAAAAAAAAAAAAGTGGAATGAAGCTTTGATAATTTTGAAAAATGGTAGGGCTTATGCCTCACTGGGGTGTGTTATCTCTGAGAAGAGCAGTTTTCAAACTGACTTTTACTGAGCGACCACAAGGCCTGGCTGGCCGCATGCTGCAGCCTGTGCCTCTCCTCCCCAGCTGCTACCCTTTATTATTCTGGAGCACACTGCCTATTGTGCTCTCTGTGTAGGGTCCCAGTGTCCGTGTCCTACAGCAGCTCTTTGATTGGAGAGGGGAGGGATTTTAAGCACACAGAGCCTCCATTACAATTTGGTAGAGGCAATGGCAGCATTTAGAAGCTACAGAGTTTTAGCTTGCTGAGGGCCCTAATTTTAAATTCACAAAATGATTGCTTAATGCCAGGTTGGATTTAATGGCACAGTTGTTGCTGCTGTTAAAAGTTCTATTTCACCTTAATTTTCACAGGGATTCCTTGAAGTGACAAGTTTGTTTTATGGCTATTACCTAACAGATGCTGTATGGATCAGTACCATGAGGTACAACTTGCCACTCGCATACCTGCTGACTACATTTGCCTACCTTGCCTTAAGTTTCCTCTGGATAATAAAGAGGTAAAGATGGTGGTGTTTATTTACTGTTACTTGTTGCACAGTTTACATTGTATTCCTGCTTGAAGGGAATGTACTAGAGCTGTGTTCTAGACCTGTTTATGTGGAAATGGGGAGTCTTTTGTCTGAGGATGCAATGCCACAGTAATCTTTGCTGTGCTTGGGAAAAAGAAAACAATTTGAAGTATCAGTTTTTTGTATGTATGCATACCTATAAGTAAAAGCCCCTCAACTGTACTGAATTTGTTGGAGGATTTTCTTTAGGGGTTTTTGGTTGAGTTTTACTTGTGCCATCTTCGTTACCTTTTCTGTGTCTGGGTGAGGTGAGAAGGTGTAACTGGTGAAGTGCAGGTGGCAATAACCTGTATCAGTCAGGGTCAGCTGCTGCAGAATCTGACACTGAAAGTGTCCCAGACACTGGCTAAAGGTGACAGTTTGCTCACAGAGGGGTTCATTTGCTTTCATCAGCCAGATTGCTTGTGTGTGTTTTTCCTGTGCATAAAACACTTCTTCTCTTGATTTTTTCTCTAGGTCTGTGGAAGGCTTTAAGCACAACTTAGTGCATGATGCAGATCCCTTTCAGAGTTACTGTAACAAAGTCTTTGCAGGCTGGGACTTCTGCATTACAGATCCAAATGCAGCCCGGCTGAAACATCGCAGCTTGCAGTACGAGCTCCAGGTGAGTAACTTCTGTCTTTTTGTGGTTACGATTTCATGCAGCCAAGATGGTTAAAAAAGAGATGTGTGTAATTCTGCAGATAAGGGAATAAAGTTAAGAAGGATTGAAGTAGCTTGTTTTGGGGGTGCAGCCCACATCCTCTTGCATGCTTTCTAGGTAGCTGGAGTCTGGTGTAACGTGAGAAGGATTGGCAGGGGTGTCTTGGCCCTTCCCCCATCCACCGGGGATGGATGCCAGCCTGTTAGCTGCTTGTCTTATCTGCCTCTTCCTCACACTCCAGTCCTGCTTCCTGTGTTAGTTTCTGCATAGTCCAACAGGAAAAGCTGTCCCAGCTGCAGGCAAAACCCTGCAGGGGTCCGTTTGAGTGTTCTGGGGTTTAAGTGTGCAGTGCAGTAAGCAGTAGTTAGGGGAGAAATAAAATTCTGACGCTGCTCTTTGTACTGTTGTAATAAGAAGATACTGAAAGATTTTCACCAGATGTCTTTAGCACACATGCATATACAAAATGCTGATGCAGCTATAGATTTCCCGAATCATAAAGCTCTGGAAAAAGTCTGAAAGGCTGCTTTGGTAAAACAAAGACATTCTTTTTGCTGTCTGTACACTGGAAGCAGAGATTTGTGTAGTGAAAAAATTACATTCGAGAAAATGCTTCCACTTCAAACCACAATGGGATAATTACAGATTTCATAAACTACAGTGAGTTGGTTTCTGCTCTAGTGAAGTTCACAGCCATCTTTTTTCATCATAGAATAAAAACCTCCTTCACTTGCTACACTTTTGCCTCCAGAGCACACATCTTAGAAGAACTAGCCCCTTAATATTACTGTTTAATAGACATAAGTCCTCAGAAAATACACTCATGGGTGTTACATGGGCTTGCCCAGGTTAAATTGCCTTCATAGGAGATACTGTATTTTCATGTCAGTTACGGTGAAATACACCAAGTTTGCATGACAAGCAGCTCAAGACTGTATTTCCTTCACAAAGAGTAGAAGGAATTTTGAACCATAGTGGTGAGAGGTGGTTACTTACCTGCAGAAGTAATGAGATAAGTGACTGGTTTACCCATTTCAGAGTTTAGTATCAAGCTGAGATCAGTCTCTGTCAACAACCAGGCAAACTGTCTGTCTTCAAGGAAATGTGTGATACAGTAGCCATAAGAGGATTGTAGGACACTTGCCTTTGGCTACAGAGCCCTCAGCTTGAGGAAGCTGAGCACACAGGGGCTTCTATTCCTGCATGGACCTGTTTTGTCAAAGACAAGACACCCAGTTCTGTATGCCTGGGTGGGCTCTGGGGTGACTCTCCTAGAACAGGCTACAGATTTGCACTTCTCAGGGGTAGAAGACATGGTGTTAAGTGTTGTATGCTGCACCAAAAAAATGCATCTTTTTTTTCTTTGTAGACGGACTTGCAGGAAGAAAAAATGAGGCAAAAAATAGCTGAGAGGAGCACGGAAGAAAAGCTACGCATCTACTCTCTGAGAATATTGATAAATACAATTGTCATTGCCATTTTATTAGGATGTTTTTACTCTATTTATATAGTAACTGTCTTCTCTCAAGAAAACTCCAGTGTGAGTATAAGAAATGACACTAGGACAGATTTGGTGGAGGCTGGTGATTACAGCAAGAGGAACTATTGTGAAAGAGTCAAGTATCTTAATATAGTACCTTTCATGCAGGGGTCTGAAAATGCTTTCTACAGACTTAAAATTGTTTTAGTAGATGGGAGCAGGAAAGATCAAGAACCATGTGCCAAAAAAGCCTCTCCAGTAATGTCTCCCATTGCTGCAGGGGCTTCAGTGTTGAGTGCCTTGGAGCTGACAAGAAGAGCAGCCCTCACTACCCTTCCCTTGTAACTGTGCTCACCCCACTGTGATCTGCTGGGTCTGTGCAGTGAACTGGCTGGGAGAACTGGCTTGGTTAAACCAAACTTCATCATCATCAGTTTCACGTGATCTGGTTTGCTGTCAACTGCAAAAATGCGCTTCAGGGGAAGGCAGAGTGAAGATTCTGATCTGTCTTGTGGCTTGAGTTACCGCTGTGTGGGGAAACAGGAAGGCTTTGAACACAGAATTTCAGAAGCAAAAGTTCTTACATCACTAGCAGGAAGAATCAGGTTGGGTGGGTTTCACCTCTGGCAGGACAAGCAGATGGAAAAAGAGGTTCAGAAGCACAACAAAGCAGACAAGCTTCTGGTTGTGACAGTTTCACAAAAGTAATTGACTTCTCCGTAGGACCCCAGGGTTTGATAATCTGGTAGAAATGGGGACCACAATTTTTCCTTCTCCTGTGTAAGTTGCTGGTGTGATAGACTTAGCTGTTCACAAGGAAAGTTGTGCTCATGGTGGACCTACTCTGAACTTCTGTAAACTGCCAGTATTGCAGACAGAAGCAGGAAATGGGGGCTAAATGAGTTTATGTGTCAGAGGTATTGTTTGAGAGCAGAGAAGAGGACTGCACAACACTGAACACTTCAAGAACAGCTTCATTTACTGTGGGCTTTAAGTAGCTTACTGTGGGCTTTAAGTAGAAGGGTTGATATCTTGACCTTGTCTTAATGAGCAGTTAGAGGAGCTTGTCAGGATGGTAGGAAAGTCAGGGGAGCTGCTTGGCATCATTGAGAATAAATTGAAAAGTGTCTGCACTTGGAATAGTAAAACCTGGTAGCCTTGGTGCTAGTTAGCAACAGTCAGACACAAACCTTGGTGAGTTGAACCTCTTTAAAGAGAAGCTTTGAGGAAGCACAGAAATACTGTCACCTGGAGGGGGAGGGAGTTCCTGGTGAAGGGAGCAGGAGAAAGCAAGGGTGGGTAGCAGCAAACTGCAGAGATAGCAGTGATCAGGCTTGTATAAAGAACAGAGATTTGTTTTCCATGAAACTTGCTTGTCTAGTGGTATTCAGAATCAGCCCTAATTTGCCACTCATGTTACACCTGGTGGTGATTCCTATCACCTGATGCAAATGTCAGTGGAGGATGAAGAAAGAGGAAAAGATGCTGCCTGAATCCTGGACAAGGCAGGCCGGTGTGTAGCTGGAGACAGCATGCTAAGGAAGGTGTTTCTCTAAACATTATGTTTCATCTCTTCTTCTGCAGGACATTGACAATGCGAACTCCCAGATTAATCTCTTAGTGCAGTATTTGCCTTCCATGGTGATCACACTGGCCAGCTTTATTGGTCCTCTGATTTTCTCATTTCTGATCACGTATGAGGACTATACGCCAGCCTTTGAAATCAAGCTGACACTCTTGAGGTAAAGATGTTTTTGTTGTGGCCTTGGATGTTTCAACAACTTGTTCTTGTTAGGCTTTATATATTGTAAACATTGAAACATCAAGAGGCAGAGACATTGGCACTGGAAACCAAGGAGGCATTGTTTGGCCAGTGTTTAGTTGGAAACTTTAAATCTGGGAACAATGTGTTTTGATGGCAGTGCAGTGCAATCATCTCGGTGTCCAAGTTTTTCTCTTGGTCCCATTTAGCTGTGCGGTCTGGATATCTTCAACATGAATAAATAGTCAGTAGAGAACTTGTGGCTCCAGAGCTGTGGATTCACTGCTCTGTGTGCAGCAGTTCCCTGAATGAGCAAATGTGCGTGTACAGCAGTGACTAAAGCACAGCTTTGTTCAAGGCAGAAATTAAAAGTTTTGGGGTAAAAGATGCTTCAGTGTAAGAGCTGGTGTTTGGCAGCTTAAGGCAGTAAAATTTGGGTTGAAGCACCTGAACTCTGCAAGTCCATGCTTTGTATTTCTGATTTGGCCAAGTGCCTCAGAAGGCCTGAATCCAAATGAAATGGAAATGCTGCACACAGAACTGTATCTGAGGGAATTGCAACCCATTGCAGCATCAAGACCTGCAACTGAAATGACTGATCTAAGAACGCTACTGAGAAAAGAAACAAGGGGACTGTAGCCAAAAGCTGGGAAGGTTAAAAGGAATTTTAACTTACTACTAAGGAAAGAAATGTGTTTATTATCTGGCTGGCTACCCTGTTAAAGGTCTGCATGACCCGTTTGTGTTTTAAGGCTTCCTTGGACTCCTGTACAAGGTGAGCCAGGTGTTAACATGGTTATTTTTTGGCCTGTTTGGAGTTAGGTTTTGCCTTTCTTCCAGGTGTGTCTTCGTGCGGTTGGCCAGTATTGGCGTTCTGTTGTTCTCCCTGTGGAGTCAGATCTCCGACTGTGGCAGTGGCAAGTGTGAGCCGTGTGGATACAATTACAAACTCTATCCTGTAAGCAGATTTATCTTGGTCTTTAATCATCTGAGCTTGTGAACAGAGATTTGTTTTCCATGCGAGTTGCTTGTCTAGAGGTGTTCAGTATCAGCCCTGGGGTTGCCGTTTATGGTATACCTGGTGTTGATTCCCACTGCTCAGTTGTTACATATATATCCTTTGTTTGTCTAAAACTCTGATTAGAATTAGTCCAGTGGCAGGTGATTCATTAGCACAGACTTTCTGTCCACCGTGAGGATTCTGAGTGTTTTGGAGACATTGTGCTACTGCCTTTTGTGGCATTAAGACAAATGGGGTTTCCTCAAAAGAAAAAAAAACAAAAAACAAAAACCCCAACCACCAAAACCAAACCGAACACACCCAGCCATCCCCCCACCTTCATCCTACTTCACAGCAAAACCCCAAATCAAAACAAACAAAAAAAAAAGTGAAAAGCTTAGCACGGAACTTTGAAACACTTGAATATTTTAGAAATTGGAGTTAGTAGCATTTAAACTTCGTGGTGTTAACTGAGATGGTTATTGCTTTAGTGCTGGACAGATTTTTTACTTGTTTATTTAGACTGCTAATCTTGTTTTTCCTGACTTGTTTTTATAGTGTTGGGAATCTGATGTTGGGCAAGAAATGTACAAACTGATGATATTTGATTTTATTGTAATTCTTGCTGTGGCCCTGTTTGTGGACTTCCCCAGAAAGTATGTATCTCAGCTTTTTGAGCATATTTTTACAAATGACATATGAAACACATTTTCTTTTTTCTGTTTTAAATTCCCCATATTTCTAACCAAATTACTAGTTTTAAAATAAAGCATAAACATATTTCTGGTGGTTTGAGCACCTATTTGCTATTCAGATGGCCGTATAGGTTTTGATATTTGAGAGCTTTTTTCTTCAGACGTTCTGTGTGTTTTAAATGTGTTAGAATGCATTTAGAATCCACAACTTCAGTTTAGGACTAATAATATTCTTTGGTTTTAGGTTGTTAGTTACTCATTGCTCTTGGAAGCTAGTTCAGTGGTTTGGACATAAGGAATTTGAAATTTCTGACAATGTCCTGGAAATGATTTATGGGCAGACTATTTGCTGGATTGGAACCTTCTTTTCACCACTTCTCCCTGCAATAGCAACTATAAAATACTTCATCATCTTCTATGTTAAAAAGGTAATGAAGGCATGTGGTTGATAAAGGACTGAATACATCTCTGTGGTTTTTGTAATGCAGGCATATAGATATGCAGGTGATCTAAAACCATCAAAAAACCCTAAAACCACCTGTGGATGCAGTGGATGGAATGAGCCAATGACATTCCATTTTCAGTAAGGTTTTGTGCTTTTAGCAGAAGGTAGAATTTTGCTTTGAAATCAAGCAAAGCCACATTTCAATTACTACTTCTCAAATTATTTGTCTTTTTTTAAAGAAAAGCTTTTTATGTAACAAAGCTAGTTTATAACACTTCCCTGCAGCAATCTATTTACTAGCAACACAGCTTTGAACTTGTACAAAAATTTGCAAAACTACTAAAAATTTGGGAGCAAAAGGGAAAATCCAAGCTGGGTTGGATGTTCGTGTTATTTCTGACTACCAGGAGTTTTGCTCAGTGACCACACAGCTCCTTCTGTGCATCCAATTCTTGCTGATACTTTAGGTCTTGCAAGAGGGGATGTATCCAGTGGAGATGTGGCAGAACAAAGCCAAGGGCAGTGCAAATGGCTGTCTCCACTGACTCTGTGCAAGTGTGTGAGGTCCTCTGGATCCAATTCTTACACAAATTAGGAGACATTGACTTATACCAAAATGTGAGGCAGTCTTGTCTTAGCCCTTCTCAGCCCGTGCACGTCAAGGGAAGTGGTTGTGTGGTAGCTGGTTGCATGTTTGAGATTGGAAAATTCAGTTGCTGGGGGAAGTATATTTGGATGTGTATCTATATAGATGTACTGGCAACACTTTTACTCACCTTCCCTCTTCAGATTGTTTTGATACACACACGCAAACCTGCAGCAAGGCCTCTAAGGGCATCAAGATCCAACTTTTTCTTCCTGGTGGTGCTGTTGATTGGGCTCCTCTTGGCTTTTGTCCCTGTGGGAGTCAGCATAGCACGGTACGTGACAATTTTAAGTTCTGTGAAGTTGACGCTTGTTCTAAGGTTGTCAGTTCTGTAAAAGCAGACACACAACTTTAGAATTATTAATGGAGTAAAATATATAGGGTATAACACGTAAACTTATAGTTTAGTTCATATAAAGAAAAATTACAGGTTTGTAGACCCAGGACACTTTTACTGCATCGCCAAACTAGTTTTGGGCTTATGCTGGATTATTTTGTTTTTACATTTTGGTGTAACATCTTTCTATTCTGCTTCTTTGACAGTATCCCCTCTTCCAAGGCATGTGGGCCATTCAGGAGTTTTAACACTTCGTGGGAAGTTATTCCAGATACAATACTTCAGTTTCCAATAGGTCTGCAGCAGATGCTTTTTGGCATGGCATCAGAAGCCTTTGCAGTGCCTTTTTTTGTCATCCTTTGGTGAGTACTGTGGAGACTTGATTCACTTATGCAGCTTCATTTCTTTGCTTACTGAACTCATACCGAGCATATTTAAGGTTGGATGTCACCTGTAGAGAGAATCTAACCCAACTCTCCTATTCAAAACAGGGTCAAGTAGAGCAGGAACCATACTGAATTAGAATTTCAGTATCTCCAAAGATATGGGAATTCCACAACACTCTGTTCCAGTATCTGGTCAGTCTTCCAATAAAAAAAGGGTTTTTCTCTTAAGTTTAAATGGAGTTTTTTGCATTTCAGTTTAACTAAATTGTTTGCAAATTTTGGAGCCTTACTACCTGATGCTTTCTAAAGCTTCTATCCCTGAAAAACTATGTGGCTTATTATGGACTCCACCCAGCCCTTCCTTTTGTAGCACACATTTATGTGTTCTCCTCTCCTGAACTGAACTTGTTATTACATACATTGGAAATCTCAAGTCCTCCTTTGTTGTTTGTTGTTTACAGCATCATTATGTTCTATGTTATTGCCTTGGCTCGAGCACACAAACGAGTGGTTGAACAGCTGAGAGACCAACTGGTTTTGGTAAGATCTGACCCAACACTACTGACACAGCAAAGAGAACTTTAGGGGTACAGAAATGAGTTATACAGAGGAATACTGGTGTTCACAGTCTCCTGGATACTTGAAAACTGGTGTTTGCTACAGGCAGTGAAGGATGTTTTACAAATTACCCAGGAAGAATAGCCAAAGCACTGTGGTATATCTCAGTGGAGTTGATTTTTTTTGGGTACTAGCTGCAACTACAGCAAGGTCTGGTTATATCATGCAAGAGATATGCCCCTGAGAAGCTGTGTCCCTGCTTTTTATCTGTTACCTTGCTGAAATCCACTTATCCTGCATGGTTTTTTCTGCCAAAGAAGAGCCTGAATCCTGTCTTTCCTCTCCCTTCCACCATCTTGCACAACCTCCACTTCTGTTTCTTTCTCTGCCCTCACAAACAGGCACCCAACTCCCTCCCCTTCCCTCCAGGCCTGTATTTCTACTGCATCTTTTCTGGTCTTGTTCTTGAGTATAGGCCCAGAACTGCTTGAGCAGGTACTGAAAGTGGAACAAGTCACCACTACTCAGCCCTCTGGAGAAGGCTGCCAGTGCAGAAATGCTGCTTTGTGGCCATCAAAAGCCACTGCCAGGTTTGGCAGCATTCGTGTGATGGGAGCTGACAAACTGCTGGAGTCAGAACTCAGCCTCAGTAGTGTGACTTCTCACTTTCTTATGAAATAGCCCATTTCTTGGTATGTGGTTCTTTTAGATATGTCATTTAACAATCTGTGTGCAGAAAAACATTACTGGGGGGAGATTTTTGAAGAGTGAGGAATTTAGGAACAGAAGTGTTCTAGTTCTTTGAAGGGTTCACAAATCAGCCGGGAATTCTGAAAATTCTTCTGTTCTTTTTGTTGTTGTTGTTTGCTTGCTTTTGCTTGACATCCTGGAAGCGGGATTTTAAATTTTGAGGTATGTGAGATGTTTTTACTAGGCTCAATTCAGAACTGTTAATGTGTGACCTGAGGTGAGATAAATGCAGTCAAGGCCACTGTAAACTTGAAATTGTTCAGGCAATTGAGGGTGTGCTGGAGAAGTACAATGTGGTGAGTGCACCTATTTCTAATGAAGAAATGAGCTGTTGTAGATGACTTGTATTAACACTGTTCGTGTGGGGCATACTTGTTCTGTCTTTCCAGGCTAGTCGTGACAAGATGTTCCTGATCAGAAAGATAGCAGATGCTCAGAGGAATCCTTGAAAACCACGCAAGCCAAAAGACCTTGACTTCCTGAAACTCCCAGAACAACAAGATAACGGCAGAAGCATTTGCAGCTTCTAAAAACTGAGCAGCGGACTGGCACCCTGGGACTGTGGTCTCTGAAATGGGTGCTTGTAGTCTGAGTCTTGATTAAGCTAGTGAGGCTTAAGGTTTCCAAAACTTGGAAATTCGGCTAATTTATACTGTGATAAAGCTGTTCAAAAAAGGATACTTTAATGCTGATACAGCTTCAGGGTTGTTGGGATTTGTTACATCCCTATTTTTTCAAGGAGTTTGGGTAAAACATGATCAGAACTGAAACTCTTGTACTGTTTTTACAAATTATCCTATAAGAATCATGAGAGAGGGGAAAGGTATGGTTTTACATGTTTTCAATGCCTTTCATTTGCTTTGGTTTTAAAAAAGAAGTATGTATGGAAGTATTTTGAAATAGTGCTTAGGAAAAGAAAATATACAGCATGGGTTTGATCAGTTTTCTAAATATTTTTAGAGGTGAGGGTTTGCTATTTATACTGCTCTGAAGCAGCAAGAACAGTTGAACACTGGATAACTGGTCACAAAATGGTTCAGAGAAAACAAGCTGACAAAAAAGCTCTGAATAAACACTTGGGGTAGGAAGAAACCAGCAGGCACAGCGCTGCTGGGGCACCCGCTTTGCTGCTGTGGAGGGGCCTTTTTCTTTCTTTTTTTTAAATGTTTTAAGTCATTATTATTTGTGTTTTATTCTTGTACAAACGTCTTGACTGCTGTTCTGTGTTCTAAAATGTGAATATTTCAGTTAAATTATTGGTTGGCAATACTGTGTGTCAGTACCCCCTAATTTCACATTTCCTCTCTCTTACCTGAACTGCTGGGACCAGGTGTCTCAGAGAACCGTGTGTCCCTGTAGTCTACTAACCCAGTACTTTATTTAAAGATTGTAGTTAAGGATTTTCTGTACACAACTGCGTTTATTGTTTGAAATCTGCATCGGCCCGCTCTTAGTTAATGTGAGACACTATCCTTTCTATAGAATGTTTAGGAATGTTTTCTGTGCTCATTGTAAAGGAATAACCATGCAATAAACGCAATTTTTTTTTTTTTTTTTTTTTTTTTTNCTTTTTTTTACGATACCGCCTGTCGCTGTTAGTTCGCTGTGGCTGTGGGGGGCCGGCCTGGCGCCGTCCCCGCCCGCCCTCAGCGCTCCCGCCTTCCCGTCCTGCCCGCCAGGGGCCGCCCCGCGTTCCCATAGCAACCAGGACGCGGGCTTTGATTAGTAGCTGCGCTGTCCGGCGCGGCGGCGGCGTGGGGCCAATTGGGATCGTGAAGGGGCGGCGTGCGATGATGACGTGTGTTCGGCGCGATGGCGGCGGCCGCGGTCCCGGCTGTGCGGTGCTCGTTGTTGCAGCGCCGGCCCCTCCGCTGCGGGCCGGGTACGGGCTCAGCTCCGCTCCCTGCCTGTCCCTCAGGCCCCCGCGCCGCCGCTCGGGGCCGCCTCAGGCCGCTCGGCTTCGCGGGTGGGAGCGTCCACCCGCCCGTCCCGGACGGGGACCGGGCGGTGGCGGAGCTCGCGTCACCTTTGTCTCTCCGGCAGGTCTGCGGCCTGTGCCCGGCGGAGGGGCGGCCCTCAGGCTGTGCAGCACGCGGGTGGCGCGGGAAGGCATCAACAAGCCCGTCATAGACCGCATCATCCGCGTGGACCATGCGGGGGAGTACGGGGCGAACCGCATCTATGCGGGGCAGATGGCCGTGCTGGGCAGGTCGAGCGTGGGACCCGTCATCCAGGTGAGCGCGCCTGGGAGCCATCCCCATGGTTCTCTTTAATTTGCCTTTGATTAACAGCGCCCGGGTGACGGTGAAAGATCGTAGCCGTCAGGGCAGGATTATTGTCCAGTTTTTTCTATGCGCTTCCAAACGTGCGGGTTTGCTGTTGTCCTATTTTGCAAATGTTTCTATGTTATCTTCTTATAACTATCCTCGTCTGTTCTTTTTATAACGACCTGCACCTGCCTTTCTGCACCATTTCTTCTCTGTGATGTTACAGTGTTACAGTATTGCCTCAGCTATCACAGCACATGTGGCCTGAGCTGTTTTGGTTTTTATTAGTTTTACTGGAATTATTTCTCTCTCGTGGTTTTATGCTTCTCTGTGAAATGACTCTTTTGCAGCAAATGTGGAATCAAGAAAAAATTCACTTGAAAAAGTTCAATGAGCTCATGGTTGCATATAGAGTTCGACCTACTGTTTTATTGCCTTTCTGGAACGTAGCAGGTTTTGTTTTAGGTGAGTTTGTGTAATTACTATCACTGTTGTTTTGTGAAATCTTCAGTTGTGTTAAATTATTTGTTTTGCTTCAGATTTCATTGTATTCATGTGTCTGGTACCCCAATCCCAGGGGCTGGAAGTGCTTTACTTGGCAAGAAGGGTGCAATGGCTTGCACAGTGGCTGTGGAAGAGAGTATATCAGAGCACTACAACAACCAGATCCGAACTCTAATAGAAGAGGATCCAGAAAAGTACAAAGAGCTATTGCAGGTATTTAACCCTGACTTAAAAGCAGTTTAACAAATTGATTGAATTATCCAATGCGATTTAGTCTTTTAAAGGTAACATGCTTTTAGAATTTACAGTGGATCTTTTTGTTCTGCCACTTAGAATGCTGAAGTCAACAGAAACTATTAAAGTAAAAGGATGTTTTATCCTTCAGCAGCACTAAATTGATTAAGCACCAAAATTAAAACGTATGTTGGATTATCTTCAGCATGCTTTCAGTAATGCAGTGTTTCCTTTTCAAGTGGGAGAATTATACTTTAAGTTTGATTAATTTTAATTGAAAGGAAAGGTCTAGAGGGGAAACAGAAGGGGGAAATATTGATTGCACATTAGCTGTGTTGCCCTCCTCTGAAGGCATTCAAGTACCTTGACATGCTCCTTACGCTGTAGGGCCCAGAACTACACACAGTGCTCAGGATGAGCTTGAGATGACCCCCTCTTCTGCCCATGCTGTGTTTGACACACCCCAGGGTGGGGTTTGCCCTCCTGCCACTGCTGCCAGCCAGCACCCTGTTCATGTTCTAGTTGTGGATGCTCCCAGAGGGTGTAAGGAGCTGATGTTTGCCAGTTCTATGAGAAAGTAATTTCCCAGGCATTTTAGATATCAAACTAGGACACATTCCTGTAAGGTGGATGTGGGAGATTGAGCTGTTTCCACAGGCAGCCCTTGGAATGGGTTCATTTCCAGCCTTGCTGGCTGCCGGTGTGTTCAATTGTGCACAGTGGAACTTGTAGCAAAACCTGATTATTCCAATGCATCCCATTGCTACAGAAATTGTATCTGAAGTAACTGGGGGTTGTGCTGAGGTGCACCAGGGAAATACCACCCCTGAAGATAATGATGTAATGCAATAGATAGAGATGCCACAAAATAAAGAGAAAAATCCAGGCAGTGAGTTTATTCACAGTGCCAACGTGAGGAGGACTAGTGAGGACACCAAAAGCAATGCAGACCTGTTGGGCAGGGACAGTGCCCAGGTGTCTGTAAGTGCTGAGCTCTTCATTAAGCAATCCTGATCATCTGCAGGCATCTCAGGAGAACATCCTCTAAACCTTTTTGTCCCAGCTCAAAAATTAGAAGACAAACAATTGTTCTTTAGAGTATGCTAGAATGGACAAAAACCCGGATAGCTTATAGGGGAAGATGCTTACTGATTAGCAAAGCAGGGACCTTAATTCCTTTATTCAAACTGTCAGAATAATGTGGGGGTGTGAAACTAGACTCTGTTAAAAGTTACTATGTCTACAGTTTTTTTTAAGCAGTAAAATGATAGTGATATATTAATTAAACAGCAGTTTGAACTTAAAGACTTAGAGACCACTAGAAGAACTTCAGGTTAGGGGGATGCTGTGAATAATTCCCTTCATGCTGAATTGGAGGTTGAGATCTTTGAGAAGTTTTGGAGAGACCCTGGCTTGCCATGGTGCACACAATGGACAACAGCATCTAGATTTGTGTACTGGCTGCCTTGATTTCTCTGCAAAGCAGGCTCAGTGACTGCTCTCTTTAAAGGTAATAAAGCAATTCCGGGATGAAGAGCAGGAGCACCACGACATTGGGCTTGAGCACGATGCAGAAGCTGTGAGTAGCATGTTGACTGATTGATGCTGTCAGTGAGGATGTAGATGTGCTGCTCTTACCTTCCTTGCTTAGAGATTGGGGTGTGCTTCTTTGAGAAGCAGAAAATAAGTCTTGATACTCTTTCCCAAAGATACATATAAGAATATCCTGCATGTTATAACTTCCAGTTTTCTGGACCAGAACTGAATCTGTTGAAATTCATGTCAAGTGTTAAAGTGTTTTGATTTTTTCCTAAGAGGCATCCTCTGCCAATTTATAGATTTTCTTTTAAAAGTTTAAATTTAAATGAATTATTTTTGAAGGTAAGGCTCATACAGCTATTCATGCATTGCTGGGAACTGGAAGCATCATCTTACTAGGAAGTGTGAAATACTGAACTAAATTCTTTGCTCCCTTGGATACTCTATGGGGAATGTGTGACTTCTCCCTTATTTTTTCTCTTGACTTACATTTGTAGAGAAATGGAAATACTCTGAAAAGTTGATAAATTTTTGTTTAGTGCTCTCTAGGATAGATGAGACTGCAAATACAGGTGGGGTTTTCTTGGCAGGCATGTGTTTTTACTTTGACTTTTTTTAATAGTGCTTACTATTCTTTATCACAATCTGGTTCAAGCAAAACACTTCAGTAGATGTATTTAATCTTTTATTCTTTTTACAGACACCAGCTTATTCTGTTTTGAAGACAGCCATACAACTTGGATGCAAAGCTGCAATATTTTTATCAGAAAGAATTTAGTTATATTTTCTATAATAGTTGTGGCAATAAACTGTGACACAAAAGTGTATGGAAACTGTGGAAGACTCAGCTATTTTATTCAGCCTTTTAAATTTTTCTGCACTAAACTCTTGAATCAGGCATCCTTTGTCACACTGAGTCCCCATTTAAAAAGGATCTGTATTAAAGTCAGTTGAGCTAAATGTGAGTAAAGGTGGCAGAATCGAGTCTGTGTGAACTAAACCTCCCTATTCAGGGACTGTTCACAAGGTGGCAGCAAAATATGTATATACGTGGTTTATTTATATATTTGTGTATGGATGCACACAGATAAAAATGATAATTACATTCTCTGTTGCCTTCAAATTAATGTGTACTTGAACTAAGCTGGAGCAGCTCATTTTAAAATAGTTAATACTGACAAAGAAGAATTCTTTTTCTGTTTTCAGGGTGAGTCAAGTAATAGTATTTATTTTCAGTCTATCTTGAATAAAAATTGGTATTATAAGACCAGTTTTACTTAAAGACTTCTTTGTGTTTTGGGGGTGGGCTTTTTTTCAGGCACTGTTCTGAATCCTTAAGTAGAATTTTACTTACTGTGGGGTTTTTTTTGTTGTGGTGGGGATTTTTTTGTTGTTGTTTGGCGTTTTCTTGGGCTTGTTTGGTTTACATTTTTGCTTTTCTTTTTGTTTTGGCTTGGTGGGGGTTTTTTGTGTGTGTGGGTTTG